>CM026897.1:45471632-45516635 GCA_015227895.2 Colaptes auratus
CCAGCTCCTCATAAGATTTATTCTCCAGGTCCTTCACCAGCTTCATTGCCCTCCTCTGCACTCACTCCAACAACTCAATCTATCTTGTATTGAGGTGCCCAAAACTGGATGCAATACTTGAGGTATGGCCTCACCAAAGCTGAGTACAAGGGGACAATCACCTCCCTACCTGTGCTGGGCACAGCATTTTTATACAAGCCAGGATGCTATTGGCTTTCTTGGCCACGTGGGCACACTGTTTGCTCATATTCAGTTGCGTGTTGATTAGAACCCCCAGGTCCCTTTCTGCCAGACAGCTCTCCAGCCACACTTCCCCAAGCCAGTAGTGGTGCTTGGGGTTGTTGTGACCCAAGTGCAGGACCCGGTATTTGGCCTTGTTGAAGCTCATCCCTTCAATGTTGGCCCAATGTTGATCCAATTTATCCAAGTCCCTCTGCACAGCCTCCTACTCTCATGCAGATCAACAATCCCACCTAGCTTGGTGTCATCTGCAAACTTACTGATGACACACTCTATGTCTTCATCAAGGTCATACAGATATTAAACAGAAGTGATCCCAATACTGAGCCCCGAAGAACACCACTTGTTACTGGCTGTCAGCTGGATTTAATTCCATTGACCACCACTCTTCGGGCCTGTTTGCCCAGCCAGTGCTTCATCCAGCAGAGTGTGTGCTCATCCAAGCACAATGTTTTCTGTTCTTTTTTTTCTGTTGCTAAATACAATACATATTATATTTCCTCTATTTTCCCATGTATGTGAGGGAAATGATATGTGATTGCACAGCTCTTTTGGGAGATATACGCAAGCAGGAAGTTGAGTAATACAATAAAAAATGATAGTCAGTATATTACCACATGGGAATAGTTATTAAGTTATTAAGTTATAATAGTTATTTGTTTAAGAAGGCAATCAGACATTGACCAATAAGGATGTAGTCACAGGATCACAAGATCAGAGGATCACAGGATGTTGGTGTTGGAAGGGACCTATGGAGATCTTCATGTCCAACCCCCCTGCCAGGGCAGGACCCTATCATCTATCATAGGTCACACAGGAACACATTCAGATGGGTTGTGAAAGTCTCCACGGAAGGAGACTCTACAAGGTCTCGGGGGAGCCTGTTCCAGTGCTCTATGACCTTTAGAGTAATGAAGTTTTTCCTCATCTTAAGGTGGTTTAGTTTACATCCATTGACCCTGGTCCTGTCACAGGGCTCAAGTGAGAAGAGGCTGTCCCTTCCTTTCTTGACACCTAGCCCTCATATATTTATATAGATTTATTAAATCCTCTCTCATTCTTCTCCTCTTCAGACTAAACAGCTCCAGGTCTCTCATAAGGCATGTGTTCCCATCCTTTAATCATCCTCGTAGCCTTCCATTGGACTCTTTCAAGTAAATCCCTGTCCCTCTGGAACTGGGGAGCCCAGAACTGGATGCATTATTCCAGGTAGGGCCACACTAGGGCACAGTAGAGGAGGAGGAGGACAACCTCCCTCGACCTGCTGAACACACTCTTCTTAATACACCCCAGGACCCCCTTGGCCTTCTTGGCCACCAGGGCACATGCTGTCCCATGGAAAATTTGTTATCCACCAAGACTCCCAGATGCTTCTCCACAGGGCTGCTCTCCAGCAGATCATCTCCTAAACCTGTACCAGAGCCGTTTATTACTCCTTCCCAGGCGCAGGACTCTGCACCTATCTTTGTTGAACCTCCTTAGGTTCCTCTCTGCCCAGCTCTCCAGTCTCGCTGAATGGCTGCACAGCCTTCAGACATATCAGCCAAGCCTCACAGTTTTGGTATTGTCAGCAAACTTGCTGAGCAGACACTCCTCATCAATGTCATTGATGAAGATATTAAACAGGACCAGGCCCAGCACTGACCCCTGGGGAGCTCTACTAGATACAGCTCTCCAGCTGGACTTGGCACCATTGACACCACTCTTTGGACTCTATTGTGTAACCAGGTCCTAATCCATCTCAGTGTCCCTTCTTCTATCCCATACCTCCAGAGCTCATGGACTTGAGTATATTCAATTTGTGTCACTGTTCCCTAATCCAGTCTTCATTGAGTAGGCAAGAGAATTCCTACCTCCAGGCTTCCTCTCCTTCATGCAGGGTCTGGAGTTCACAGGGGCTGGTCTTAGGAATAAAGATTGAAGCAAAGAAGGTATTTAGCAACTCCCCCTTCTCTGCATCCTCAGTTATCAAGGCTGCCACCTCATTCAGAAGTGGACCCACACTTTCCCTATTCTTCCTTGTATTAGTCATATATTTGAGGCAGCCCTTCTTATTCTCTTTTACTTCCTTTGCCAGTTTTAGTTCTAAGAGGGGTTTGGCCTTCCTTGTTGCCTTCGCAGTATCACAGTATCACAGTATCCTACATGCCCTGACAACTTCTCTATAATTGTCCCAAGTGACAAGTGCCTTCTTCCATGAACAATATAGAAGGTTTTAAAATCTCAGTAAATGTGCTTTGTGATATTTTTTTCTTCCTAATTAACAATGATTATGTTCAGTGCCAAAAAGTAGTCAATTGATATACATATCCAAATACTCTAACAGATAATGCTGTCTCAAATTTTTTTAGGTAAGTATAAGAGGAATGTGTAGCTAACCTTATTTTTCATATGTATTTTATGACTTAAATGAAAATATATCACATCGAATATGGCAAAATTTAGGAAATTAAAATTATTGTGGTGATACAAAGCATGAGACCTTGATGTGATAGAACTCAGAGAACTGCAATTTCAACACATTTGGCAATCATCACTTTGCCTCTAGATGACCATTAAAGCCTTGTCAAGGCAAGCCCAGGTAGTCTCTGAAACTGTACTCTGGCTGATGTACAACTTCCTGTCCATGGCAAAAATTATCTATACTAGGCTCTGACATCTGAACAAAAATGGTTTAGGCTTTAGAATTCTTAAATGCTTTATTTATTGGTTTTGCTTTATTTGGTTTTAAAGAAATAAAGTAACAGGATTTTCTGGGTTTTCATATAAATCACATTTAAAACTTTATGTGAAATTCAGCTACTGTGCTTCTGAGAATATATGCTGACATAATCCTAATGACTAACCTTAGTGAATATCAGAGTAAGGGCCCACTTTTATTGTGTAAGGATAACACTTGAAAAATTTTGCTCATAATTCTGAATATATTGCTCATTATCCAGTCACGATTCACCCCATCCAATTCAGTACAGTGTGCTTACTATTTACTTCAGTTCATAAAGTGTCCTTCTAAAATGCTTAAGTGAAATCTGGCCAGTTGTATCAAATGCGCTCTAACTTCACAGTTTTATGGACCAATATTGTGATTAGTCAGAAGAACAAGAAGATATGTTGTCAGAGAAGGACTAATAACTGATACTTTCTGATCTGGTTTCAGAAGTCCTTAACTGTGTAGGAAGAGTACCTGGCTAAAGAATGTTTGCAGTATTAAATAAATTCTTCAAATCCACACACAGATAGTGACATACATTTTTTTAATCTAAGTTTTAAGCTTCATAAATGATTTTTTTTTCTTTTTTAGTTTCCAGAAAAAAGAGGTAAAGCTAAATGAAATATCTTCATTTTAAAATTCAAGGCTGCCTTCCTTATCTTTCCCTCTGAAGGAGATGTATTTTAAGAATAGGTATGGATGGAAAAATTCTGATTTATTTGATAACCTTAAGCATAAGTGTATCTGGCTCATTTCTGTCATTCTTTGGTTTCAGATATCCTATTGTCTGGTATTGTGAATTAATTTAGGAATCTAAAGTGTCTACTGGTAACACAGTGTGGTGAAGGCACATTTTTGCCCAGATACTAGATCTGGTCCCAGCATGTGGACAAGTTTCCCCTCCTTCAGGAGGAAGACAAAAGCCAAGGCATTAGCAAGGCCAGCACACACCCAGCGCATGCAGTGCTTGTGCAATTACCAAGTACAGGCATAATTCCAGCTTCACGCTTTCTATAGGCTGAAGCCAGTTATTTATGAGAGTGCCCACTGGTCAAAACCAGCCTCAAGGAATCTATAAGTATTACCCCTGTTGGTAAACAAGTTGCCCTCTCTTCCACTTTGTACTTGCTCGAGAGAACAACTCTCTAGCCATAGCCTCTGCCATTGAACTTGTTGTTGTTAGCTTCTATCATACATGCACACATACTGAAAGCCTCTGCATCGTGACAAGCACTCGTAAGGACCATACCAGAGGGAGGACCTTCGCTGAGCCCAAGGAGCCAGCGTCACCACAGCCAGTTGTACCGACTGGGAGAGCTCAGCATGCCACCGGAGGACTGGACCAACCCCCGAGGGTAAGATCTGCCCAGTTGTTGGGGAGAAGGGATTTGATCGAGACTGAGTCTGCATATGCCTAGCCCCGCTGTAGTGGGAGAGGAGCCACCACGTGTGCTGCTCTGAGCCCTGTAAACCTTAGGGAAGACTAAAGCATTGTTCGTGCCTATACTGCACCGAACCCATTACCATTCCGAGCGTCCTGCTATTCCTTTAAGCCCAGTAAATGGGAAGCGACAGCTCAGCGCAGCCGCATTCTCTCTCTGAGGCTGTTTACATCAGCCCTGAGACTCGTTGCCACGGGGCCGACCCCATAGCCATTGTTTGCTCTCATTCGACTGAGCCTGCCTATCAGCAACCGTCGCCCCGCCCTGCCATGTGAGCTGACTCCCAGGGCCAGCCCATGCGGTCGAACCCCAACCAGGACCTATCCCTATTGTCTGGAGGGAACCCGACCGAGTCCTGAAGGGAACCTCCTTCTGAGCTGAGACCAGGTTCCAGTATTCCCTCTCCACTGCTGCGGGGAGAGGAGACAGTAACCCAATGCCCCCGTCCAACTTGACTAGGAACCAGTCCAGCGACAGCAGCCTGCCGGACCTCCACCTTTGCTACAAACAACAGCTACAGAGTATCTTCCAGGTGCTTTCCATTCACTTGCACTCAGTTCAAAGTATTTGTGTCTAGCAGAGTAATCGCTGATGCTAGAAAGATTACATATTGCTATATATAGCTAGAAGCCGCCCATGTCCTGCCGAGTAGCCATCTAGTGGCCAAGTGGCGGAACTGCACCCTTTGTTATATAAATAAAGAAATAGTCTGTAGATAGTTTAATTAAGTTCTAATCATAACACTAAGCCACTTATGGAATGTATTTCATGAATGTGCACTAGAACATGTATATAAGTTGTTGATTCATCGGTTATTAATAATTTGCTAATTAATAAAAATTATATGTTCATAATTCATATTTTTTATTAATAAAATTAATAACCTCTTCACAACACACAGATATTATAAAAAGGTACAGTACTTTATATCAGGAATCAGCATAGCCACTGTCTATTCTCAAGAACTGGGGAATGATGAATGCTCTGCCCATACATAAGCAACATGGAAGATGTGATCTAGAGCAACAATTCTTCAAACATATTTTAGTTACTCTCCCAACAGGGAACTGAAAAATACACTTACTTTGCATGTAGCTCTTGATAATTGTGCTAATATTCCAGCAGCAGAGTGGGCTCTGGCTGAGATCCTGTCCTACCACCTCCCAGGAAGGCCCCACGAATCCTGCTCCTAAAAGATCCCTAAATGGGATCTAAATATACCATGGAATTTCAGGGAGTAGGAACATAAACAGGGCACATTCGACATCATTATTAATAATCAGGATGGTTCAGGTGTTTAGTCTTACAGAGAGAAGGCTTAGGACAGATACCATCAACATATATAACAATCTGAAGGACGTAGACAAAGGAGAGGAAATCAGGCTCCTTTCAACAGTGCCTAGTGACAAGATCAGATGCTACAGTCACAAAATGAAACACAGAAGATCCTTCTGAAAATAAGAAAAACAATTGTCACTGTGGGGGTGGACAGGCACTGGAAAAGTTGCCCAGAGAGGCTGTGGGACCTCCAAGGGATCTTCCCATGGAGATTTTTCAAAGCCGTGTGGATATGGACCATGGTAAACTGCTCTAAGATACCCTGCATGACCAGGGACTTTAGACTATATGGTCCAGAGGTCCTTTCCAACTTTTCTGAGTGTAAGTTTACTGAATCCTGACTGCAGCAACAGTTTGGGATGTCATGTCTCCCATTCATGGACTTGCTTACTTCTGTCCTAGAGGAAGAGCTAGCTTTCAACCTTATGGTTCTCCTAATATGGTAGGTGTACTGGACCATTTTCAAAATACTGTTTGTGGATTCAATTGGAACAGGCTGATCAAAAGAAAAAATAAAAACACAAAATACCACACCAAATAACCTAAAGCCATTTATAAGCAGGGACAGAACTTTCTGTGATTCAGAATAAACAGTCAGTACACTAGTTGAACACAAACACCAGACACTTCATATTGTTTTCAGGTACAACTTGCTGTTCAAGAGTATACAAAAAAGTATTTAGATATTTTCTTAATTTTATTTGGAAGATGAGAGATTAGGTTTTTACAAGATAGAGGTCTAGATACTCTGTATGAGATTGAGATTCTTAATAAAGTTTAAGAAGCCAAGAAATTATCTAAAGAAAAAGAAATATTTTAAAAATTAAAACTTATTTTTTAATGACAGAGTATGACATGAAAGGTGATTAAAACCTGTTGTCAGCCACAATATGCTTCTGTCGACAGATAATGTACTATTAGATTTTTACGGGTCTTGCATGCACTTGGCTATTAGGATTCTGTACTAAATCTAGTTTTGTATCAAATGTAATTCTTCAGGAGTGTTTTTAATCCATAATTCAAATATTAATGTTATAATGACTTTGTTATCACAGATATCTGTATTTGAACTTGAACCAAAAAGAATGTAGAAGGACAAATTACTAAAATAAAAAAACTATAATAGCAACAGTTTAAAGATATGCAAGTTTTATTCTAATTCATTTTGCCTATGGTTATTTAATTAATAAAAAAGTGAATGTTGATTCAATTAATTCAGACACTCCTCTGGTAGTAGACATAGTCTTAATTCCATTTTCTTAATGTGGAATATTGGGGTAAATCTAGTGTTACATATTCATAAAATAAAAGGTGTGTGCACTGCTATGACTAAATTCAGATCTTAGAAAGCACATTTGCCCTAGGCTTTCCCACAATACATAAATCCTATTTCTTATACAATGCAAAACTCAGCATTATGTTCTTGAACTATCTCACTTTTCTGTACATTAATCTGCAAGTAATAAAGAGATCCAAGCTGATTTTTCCCTAAAGCAATTTTTCTTGATAAGTACAGTTCAAATCTGCTTCACTACATAAAAGTAAATAATCAAATATTCATCAGTGTCTTAGTCTCAAAGCACTTCATACAAAAAAAAAAATTAAAATATAATTAAAGGATTTCTTCAAATTTTCATCATAAATAAGGATTCCCATCTCTCACTGTTATAAAACTGTTGTGAAAACCTACAATGTACACAAAGAATTGTACCACGGAAATGAAAGAAGATTACGCTAAGACTTTGTAAGCCTGCTCATACTAATTATATACTAAGAATCTTTCTTGTGGCTTTCACAGCCGTGACATGCGAAGGGATTAAGCTGAAAGGGTGGGTTGGAGGGGAGGGAACAAAAGCAAACCAAACAAAAAACCCTCACAACACCATCAAAACATTTGCATTACTTTCTTACCTATTATTTCATTTTCATTCACCTCAGCATTGACTATCTACACACCTCCCCCCCATCCCCATCCTTTGTTATTGCTTTTAAACATCTGTCATCAAACAATGACTTTACTTTTGCATTTCTGCCCTGCCAAAGTGCATATATTTGTGATCTATAAATCTAGTATGCACTCATGAGGCAAGAAAATATTTGTCTGTCTCAACAAGGGTCATAGGGGAAAGCTGCAAAGACTCCTTTTATTCCAGCTGTCATCCTGTAATGGTTTTATTGTTATTGGCAATAATAATTATTATTATTTATTATTACTTCAAATACATAATTTTGTAAGAAAGCTTTTTATGTGTGATTTTTTTTTTCCTCTGGGATTTCTATGACAGCTAGGTCAAGTTGAAATCACAGTGCAGTATGAATGATTTCTACTAGGTCTGGTATAAGGCCTATAAGTACACAGGATCTGTACTGATGTCACAGTGCATATCTCAGGACCTGACTAAGCCTGTACTCAGCTTGCCTAAGACTGGGAGCTAGTATTGTTAGAAAACACTGCAGACAGCCATACAGATATACTAGACAGTTAGTTCAGTTGCTTCACAAGATTGAAATTTGTCTTTGTTCTTTGGTCAGCTTTATTAGTATGATGATCATTTAGAGTTGATTTACCTATTACCAGTTTCAGAAAATCTCCAGCTCCAACAGTATAAGACTGTTTTGGGAACATTACTATGCTTATTTTTGTTCCAGAGGACTTGCTTCTAAAAAGGATCAGGGTGAGGATTTTTTGTAGAGAAAGTGTATATTGGAGGCTGATATGATTTTTTTTTAATTATGGGGTTATGCTTCTTTGATAAATATTTGGAACAGCACTATCAAATTTTTAGTAAAATGTAACTGAAAGCCTAAAACCCCATGACCCTTCCATATAAAAAAAGTAATTCAACAACAGAATGAAAAAAAAAGGCAAGATAATTACACAGTTCTTGGGCAGAGTAATGCCAAGGAAAAAGGCTTATGTTACAGATTTCTAGCTCATATTTCATATAGAAATTCTGCATAAAGACCTATATTATGTGTTTCTATTATAAGAGAGAGAGGGTGCCTTAATTCCGTGAAGAAATTTCAAAGCATCTCTTGATATTTTTTCTTCACAAAACTTGAATATAGTTTTGTAATATATCATGCCTTTTCTAAATCTTACTTAATCAAATGGGAGCTGTATCTGACATGGTCCCATCATTCCAATCCAGACACTAATTTTTGTACTTCTTGTGCTTTTAAGCCCAGGCACCGCCAAGAGTAACACCCTTCCCCAACTATACACCAGAAACCCACAGCAGCACCCACTCATATAATTAGTATGACATTTATGGTATCGAATACTCCACTGGTTGGCTCAGATGTCTGTCTTGGGTGTGGCCCTTCCCAGCTTCCTGTGAAGAAAAATAACCCTTTTCCCATCCAAACCCCAAACCCAAGACAGTGCTCTAGCATATTGTTAGCTGACTGAGAACTGGCATTATACTTAACAATTATATCAAAGTAGTGTGCCAATCAATGTCTGTAAGGATACAACCTGAACTTTTTGACTAATACACATTGCAGTGAATGAAAAATATCTTACTAACTGTCAAATTTCACCTCAGGAGGAGGAGACTTTTACCCCATGCAGTCATGCAGTCACAGACCAGATTATGACTCTCATCGTTTTGATTGCATTTCACACAACTTTCTTAAATGTCTGAGGCATGCCATTGACCTTTCCCAGCATGACAAATGGCATTAGTTTAGTGGGCTCTTCTGATCTGAAAATGACAAATTTTAATCTGAATTGTACTAGTGATTTGGAATTTGGGCTTAATATAATAAAATACAAAAGAACAAAGTAAGGAATTTTAATTTCCCTGTATTTATAGATCTGATACTTCATTTCACTGTTATTAATGGTGCCCATCATCTTCTGTGGAGAAAAAAAAAATCAGAGTCCACTAGGTTTGCTTTATTTATTTGAATTAATTAGCTATTAACATGATCTTAGCTAGGTCTAGGAAAAAAAATACTAAAATCTTATATGATGAGACCACAATTATTTATTATCTGTATTGGAATGTATCATCTTCACTGAGAGTTACTGTAATCTATGGAACTATATTGCTACTTATATTAAGATAATTTTCTTGGTTAGAATTATATTATCTTTTACTGATTAGAATATGTTTTGGCTGACTTACAAATAAGTCAGTTTCATATGTAAATGTGCTTTTAACCTCTTGCTTCTGAAATCTGTGTGACCTAAATAATCAATAAAATAGTTGATTAGGATTTTTTTAATAGAAGTATTATTTCCCAGCTTCTTAAATAAAAAAATCAAAATAATAAAAACATAAAAATTTTAAAAAACACCAAACCTAAATAATGTAGAAGCAGAGCAACACCACAGGGAAGCAAAACTCATATACACTTATTCTATAATCCAGTCATTTTGGAATGAATAAAAGCTTGAATAACATGAATCTCTCTAAAGTGGAGAGCCCTTAAATGTAAAGCCAGTGTAACAGTTACACTGTTACAAGAAGAAAGGTGTCAGAATGAACTGCGGCATGAACTCAGTGAAAATCTGGACAAAATGTAGGACTTACTAACAAGGAGGTGTGAGAAAAAGAAGTCAAAACTAGTTTGAGATGGTGGAATCACAGTTTAAAGGAACCTTAGCTGCTGTGCAAGGTTATATTTATGGTCTTGAAATAGTGAAGGCATAGCTTGCTCTCTCTGCAGTGCTCCTTTCACTGGGAAAAAAATGGAGAGGGGAAAATAAGAACCAGCACACAACAGAGTGGAAACCTGGGACATCATTCCTGAAAGGCTGCTTAGGCTGACTTTGCTCACTCTTTGAAGAACTGACAAAAAAGAAGTATGTGCCTAAAATCCTAAATTAGATTTGAATGTTCTGGAGAACATTTTGTTTACCTTGTGAGTGAAGGACATTAAGCCGAAATAACAAAAAGGAAATATGCATTTAAAAACTATAATCATATCATGTCTTTTTATTAGGAAGAGCTATGTATGACAATATTCAGTCATCACAGCACTCTGGTGCCTAGCAGGACACCATTTCCCCAGGTTGTGATGAAAAGGTGAATTCTTAATAATGGTTTTCAGACCAATAAAATTAGATTTTGCTTTACACTTTAATGAGCGATTTACATGTAAGCTCTTAAAGTGCTTTATATTTAAACAATTCAATAGTTTCTAATACAGTACCTGAAGAGCTAAAATTTAAATGTAGTATTTAGGAAGGAAAAAATTATAACTAGACTTTCATTTATGAAACAAAATAATGTATTAGTTTGATATTTCTCATTTTCCCTAAAAAAATATTTTTAAAGGAGCATACTGAAATAAGTATTTTTGTAAAGTAGCTTTGGGAATAGGGCATTTTTTAATGAAGAATAATTCATTAAAAGAGCTTGCACCTAATGTAGCTTCAAGGCCTTTTTTCCTGTTGAAAGGGTCTGACTCTTCGGTATGAAAGTTGACCATGTCAGAGTCCATAACATACTTTTATGTAGCAAATATTCATATGTAGTGTAATTCCTATTGAGAATTATATAGTTGTTTAAATGTCATGTTATTTAACTTGGGTGTTTGCTAATTTCTTGGAAAAGATGGAAGATCAAAATCTAAAAATTCCAAGGAAAAGTCTGATAAAAGATTTCTGTGAAATTACTTGTTGTCTGGACTAAAAATTACGTAAGCAAGTAAGATGTGGATGTATACTAAACAAAGGCAGAAATACCCAACTGCATGGTTTCTTTTCAGAGAATCACTGGAGACAGCTATGCTACATTTTAGTGTTTCCTTCAGACATGCTCAGTTGCTCAATTTGACATCATCTGTGTGGGCTGCCTTCCAGATGAGAACATGTGGGAAAGCACAATGTCTAAGATTCATGTTAGTCAGGGAGGTTAGCCAAATGTCTGAAATTGATAACTGAGAACCGATCCAATAAATTCTCAGAATTTAACATGTGGTTAGGTTTCTGGGGAAACATGCCAAGGACATATTCGTAGGACTTCTTTAGAAAAACATGACTAATAAATAATTTTTTCACTGTACTTTTGAGATATGGTAAGAACTGAATTCAGCAGTCCTTTTCTTGGTGCAGTTCTGTAATAAAATGTATTTATATTCTATATCTCATATTTCTGGTGGTGATATCTTCAGACACTGCCATAACTTATTTACCAAGTCTATCTACAGGTTCTGTTATTAAGTTGTGGGTAATGTATTCCACATACAAGGAATATGAAGACAGTTTAGCAATTTAAACAAAACCTCAAGAATTTCCAATACAGTGATTCAGATTGGAAATTGAGGTGCAGTGATCTGCAGTTTCCCACAAGAGGGATTCTATAGCAAATTAGTGGTTACTCACAGGTTGCTATTTTATCTGGTATCTTTCCAGGTGCTGTAACTATAATTCAAGTGGTTCTTGGCTTGGAGAGGGCTAAAGGGCCTCTCTCCTCTTGGGTGCTCTGTCGCAGGGCTTTCAGAACTATAATTCAAGCGGTTTCTTCCTGTTTCATGGGCTGTGGCTTTTCTTGGCTTGGAGAGGGCTTAAGGGGCCTCTCTCCTCTTGTGCCTGCACAGGGCTCTTGGAGTGTTAGTTGCTTCAGGCTGCAGCAGTGCAGCTCTTTTGTGATTTGGTTCTCTCAGGGCTTTTACTCTTTCTTCCTCTGCTGAAGAGCTCTCAGAACATTTTTTGCTTTGGTCCAGTACAAGGCCCAGGTGTAGTTTGTCTGCTAGAACAGGCAAAGAGCTGCAAGGTTGGCAGCATTTGGCTCTTGTTGCTTTCTCGACAAGGCAGATTGCCTACCTTCTTGGCTGGCTTAAACACTGTCAAAAGACAATTAATGTCCATTGGTAACAGGGAAACCTGATAGCTTAACCTATAGAATGGGGCATGTCCAAACATGCTCTGGGTACACACAGTTCACAGGTATGTTAGAAAGTTAGTTACAAATTGCTACAAGTTTACCTGGACCATCTAGACTCCAGGAAATGTTCAAGTTTGCAAATTCACAGGAGCTTAGCCCATTGTCTGGGTTAGAGCATATTTTGGGGTTTGTCCCTTCAGGACAAGCTCCCATAAACTTTTATGAAAGTTTCATCTAATGGAAAATGTGGAATAAGCTGCTATTTTGAATGTACCATACAGAGTGAGGACTTCTTGTTAAGGCTTGCTGATGATGTCTCCTTTTTAGGAAAGAATTTTGAATGTCATAATTACTGAAGTGAATGTAGGAAGAAATTTCTTTTAAGGGCAATGCTTTCTGAAACATAAACTCCTTTACAGTCTGTACAATGTAATTTCTGTACATTACTTAAGTATTATTGTTACAATTAACCTGGTCTCATAAGTGACTTGAAAAGGAGGAATTAAGAGGAAATTTATGTGAAAGCACAAAAAGATCTCTTTGTTTTCAGCATTTTTGGTGTTTTTTTTCCATGATACTGTACTAACCAGACATTCCTATTGTTCTGGAAGAGGCATTAACAAACCAGGTAAACCTGTCTGGCCACCGTCCTTTCTTCTTCCTCCTTGCTGCAAGGTTCAGGTTTCAGGTCATGGAGCCAATAGGCAGGCGCCGTTGAGGCTGCCTAGGAGGGGTGGAAGCTGCACCCCGTGCTTCACATTTCAGTTAGGAAACTGCACATGTCAGAAGCTATTTGAGAAGGTGTGTGCAGTTTTTCCCGCAATACATTTTGAACTGATTCTCGGGATTTGAATAGGTAATGTGCCATTGGGCCATTCAGTTTTCAGAAAGGGAATTTATAGGGGATGATTTCAGAGCCCACACCCCTGTTTGTTGATGGGATTAAAGGTGGCAACAAGCACCAACTTCGTGCTCCTATCTTCAGGGCAATTAGCTTCTTTTGCTCTAGCAGCATCATGTTTGAGTCACAGATCTCCACCACAGCAGAATTCTCTCCCTCTCTCTCACTTCCTCTAATTTTGGATTCTACCTTTAGCATTATTCCTGCCTTTTGGATTACAAATATGAACTCTGAGTATCGCTTCATACAGCAAAGGTTTTGGTGATTAACAGTTCAGCAGTTTGTGAGTAACTTACACTAATATACCTGGTTATTTTTAAGGTTTATAGCTTGTTTAACTGTTGCTTAACCGTTGCAAGACAAGGGGGTCTATCTCACCATCCAAGGTAGTATTGTCATTTGTTTTCATGCTTATAAGAGTTTTCCAGTTTGTTCCTCTGTATTCCAGGTTTCTGATTTTCCTAGACTGTTATTCTGCTGTTTATTAGCGTCCTATTTTGTGTAATCAACCTATCATCAACCAGGCAAATGAACCTGGATCAAATTAGCTCAGAAAAATAATTTTATCATATTTCTGGTGTAAAAATTTTTATTATAAACTTTATCACCTATTAGTATCAAAAAAGGTACTAACAGTACTGTGAATGACATTTTCACAGAAAAGAAAAACACATTTAGGATTTAGGTGTTCTACTGTTGCACAGAAAAAAGTTAAGAAGGAATGCCTCAAATACTAAGCAAAAGTTGCTAAAATATAAATATAAAGCAAAAATATGTGAAAGAAGTATTTTTATTTCAAAAAAACGTACAATTCTCTCATCAGTAGCAGATATTTTGTGATATTCCAAACATTCCAAACAAGGACTAGCATGAACCTAATTGTGTGAAAGAAAATATTATCTTTCCTACAAGGCCCTTCAAGTCTACTTACCTAAAAGCATTTTTCACTCTCCATTATCTTTATGTATGCCTTTTTAGAAGGCTTAACAGAAAATTGTACTTCAGCAGTGTCCTGGACAAGGCATTAACAAGACTGCTGAATCTGTTTTGAGCCATTGCCCCTTTCTCCTCCCTCTCTGCTACAGGGTCCGGATTGAGGTCGAGGAGCCTAATAGGCAGGCACAGTTAAGGCTGACTGGAGGGGAGTGGAACCTGAACCCGATCCCTGAGCCTCACGTTTCAGAGAGGCGACTGCACATATCAGACGCCATGAGAGAAGGCGTGTGCAGTTTAGTCGCCACATAAACATTTTGAATTGATTGGTGGGATTTGAATGGCTGATGTGCCATTGGGCTGTTCAGTTTTCGAAAAGGGAATTTATAGGGGAAGACCTCCTATACCATTGGCTCATTGCTCTCATAGCTTGCATGCTCGTTACTCTCTTACATCTCTCCCCAGTTCATTAAAAGGATTCAAGGTGGTGACAAGCACCCTGCTTGCTCCTATCTTCAGAGCAATTAGCTTCTTTGTTTTAGTGACATAGTGCTCGAGTTGGGCCTCCAGTACAGCAGCCTGCCCTCTCATTTCCTCTAAATTTGTGCATACTGCCCTTTGGACTATAACTATGAACTCAAATACCTCTTTGTTCAGCAAAGGTTTGGTAGTTAGCAGCTCAGCGGTTTGTGAGTAAAATACACTATTTTACCTGGTTATTTCTGAAGTTTATAGCTTGTTACCTCTTAGTTAGCTCCATTGTGAACTCAATGGGGGTTCACCTATGCCACCCGAGGCAGTATTGTAGTTTGGTTTCATGAGCACAGGGAGATTCCAGCTTGTTCCTCTGTATTCCAAGTTCAGATTGTTCTAGACTGTTACTCTACTGTTTATTAGCTTTCTAAAATGTGTAATCAACCTGCCATCGACCAGGCAAACAAACCTGAATAAATTTGACTTGGGAAATAAAATTTTATATTTAATAAATAATATTCATATTTTATCATATTTCCAACCAATACATTTATATATGACAACAACAGCAATTTCCTCAGGGATATCCTCTAGTACAGAGGAAACTAAGTATGTGTTACTTGCTCTACATCTGTAAGCTCTGCATCTTAAAGAGAGGTCAACATATAACATGTCCAGAAATACCAGTTGTTGCTAAAAGGAATGGAACGGAATGGAACGGAATGGAATAGAATAGAATAGAATAGAATAGAATAGAATAGAATAGAATAGAATAGAATAGAATAGAATAGAATAGAATAGAATTAGCATGGCTGGAAAAGACCTTTGCAATCATTGAGTACAATTTAACATCCAACACTATCTAATCAACTGAACCATGGCACCAAACACCCCATCCAGTCTCCTCCTAAACACCTCCAGTGATGGTGACTCCACCACCTCCCCAGGCAGCCCATTCCAATGGGCAATCACTCTTTCAATGAAGAACTTCTTCCTCACATCCAACCTAAACCTCCTCTGGCACATCTGGAGACTGTGTCCTCTTGTTCTGGTGCTGGCCGCCCAGGAGAAGAGACCAACCCCCACCTGGCTACAACCTCCCTTCAGGTAGTTGTAGGGAGCATGAACAAGTGGAGTCCCTCAGGGATCAGTCCTGGGACGAGGCTTGTTCAACATCTTTGTCGGTGCCATGGACACGAGCATTGAGTGCACCCTCAGCAAGTTTGTTAATGACACCAAACTGTGTGGTGCAGCAGACATGCTGGAGGGAAGGGATGCCATCCAGAGGGACCTGGACAGGCTGGAGAGGTGGGCACAAGCCAACCTCATGAGGTTCAACAAGACCAAGTGCAGGGTCCTGCATCTGGGTTGAGGCAATCCCAGGCACACATACAGGCTGGGCAGTGACTGGCTGGGGAGCAGCCCAGAGGAGAGGGACATTGGGGTCCTGGTGGACAAGAAGATCAACATGAGCTCTCAATGTGCACTTGCAGCCCAGAAAGCCAATCAGATCCTAGGCTGCATCAGGAGAAGTGTGGCCAGCAGGTCAAGGGAGGTGATTCTCCCCCTCTACTCAGTCTGGTGAGACCCCACCTGGAGTACTGCCTCCAGTTCTGGAGCCCCTATTTCAAGAGGGATATGGATGTGCTGAGGCCATGAGGATGACCAGAGGGCTGGAGCACCTCTCCTCTGAGGACAGACTGAATGAGCTGAGGCTGTTCAGTCTGGAGAAGAGAAGGCTCTGAGGTGGCCTCATTGCAGCCTTCCAGTATCTGAAGGGGGCCTCCAGGAAGGCTGGGGAGGGACTTTTCAGGCTATCAGGTAGTGATAGGACTAGGGGGAATGGAATGAAGCTGGAGGTGGGGAGATTCAGGCTGTATGTGAAGAAGTTCTTCACCATGAAAGTGGTGAAACCCTGGAATGGGTTGTCCAGGGAGGTGGTCCAGGGAGGCCCCATCCCTGGAGGTGTTTATGACCAGGCTGAATGAGGCCCTGGCCAGCCTGCTCTGGTGTAGAGTGTCCCTGCCCATGGCAGGGGAGTTGAAACTAGATGATCCTTGTGGTCCCTTCCGACCCTGACTGATTCTATGATTCTATGATTCTGTATCAAAGGCCATGCTGTAGTCCAAGTAGACTACATCCATAGCCTTTCCCACATCCTCCAGGCAGGTCACTTGATCATAGAAGGAGATCAGGTTGGTCAGGCAAGACCTGCCCTTCCTAAATCCATGCTGGTGGGGCCTGATCCCTTGGCTGTCCTGTAAGTGCTGTGTGATGGCACTCAGGATGACCTGTTCCATAATCTTGCCTGGCACTGAGGTCAGGCTGACAGGCCTGTACTTCCCTGGCTCCTCCTTCTGGCCCTTCTTGTGGATGGGCATCACGTTGGCCAACTTCCAGTCATCTGGGACGTCTCCAGTGAGTCAGGACTGTTTGAAAAATGATGGAGAGTGGCTTTGCCAGCTCATCTGCCAGCTCTCTCAATACCCTAGGATGGATCTGATGCAGTCCCATGGACTTGTTGGCATCCAAGTGGCTAAGCAGGTCTCTAACTACTTCCTCCTGGATCACAGGGGAACTATACTGCTTCCTGCCTCCATCTGCTAGATCAGGAGGCCTGTTGTCCAGAAGACAACCTAACATGCTATTAAAATTTGAGGCAAAGAATGTGCCAATCACCTCTGCCTGTTCCTCATCTTTTGTTACTATGTTCCCCTCTGTGTCCACCAATTATTGGAGGTTGTCCTTGCCCCTCCTCTTGCTATTAATATATTTGTAGAATGTTTTTTTGTTGTCCTTCACAGCAGTGACCAGTCTAAGCTCTAAATGGGCTTTTGCCTCTCTCATTTTTATCCACATGACCTAGCAATATCCTTAAAAATTCCATGTGATACCTCACATTTCTTCCAAATATGATACACCCTCTTTTTTCCCCTTAATTCACCTAGAAGTTCATTGCCCATTCAGGTCGGTCGTCTGCCCCGGCTGCTCATCTTCAGCACATTGGCTCAGCCTGTTCCTGCACCTTCAAGAATTCTTTCTTGAAGTAGGTCCAGCCCTCCTGGATCCCTTTGTTTTTAATAGCTGTTTCCCAAGGTACTTTCTCAGTTAATTCCTTGAGTAACCTGAAGTCCACCCTCTGGAAGTCCAGAGTGGAGGTTTTGTTGCTGTCCCTCTTAGCTTGACTGCATATGGAAAACTCAATTATTTCATGGTCACTGGACCCCAGACAGCCTCCAACCACCACATCTCCCAACAGCCCTTCTCTATTTATAAAACAAATGTCAAGCAAGGCGTTACACTTGGTAGGTTTCACACAGCAGCTGGTGTAAGGATCTGTCCTCCATACACTCTAAGAACCTTCTAGACTGCCTCCTCTCTGCTGTGTTAAGTTCCCAGCAGATATCAGGCAGGTTAAAATTGCCCATAAGAATAAGGTCCGGTGATCTTGAGACAGCCTCTAGCTGCCTATAGAATAATTCATCAACTTCTTCATCCTGATTAGGAGGTCTATAACATACATTAAACAGGATGTCTGTCTTGTTGGCTTTCTCTCTAATTGTCATACACAGGCACTCAACCTGGTCATCCTTGATCTCTAGTTCCATGGCATCTAGTGCCTCCCTAATGTACAGGGCCACCCCTCCACCCCTCCTCCTTTGCCTGTCTCTTGTGAAGAGCCTGTAGCCATCAATTACAATGCGCCAGTCATATGAGTCATCCCATGACATTTCTGTGATGGCAACTACATCATAACTTTTCTGCTGTAACAAGGCTTCCAGTTCCTTTTGTTTGTTACCCATTCTGCGTACATTAACGTACACGCCCTCTAGCTGGGCTGCTGATTTTACCCTTGATCCAGCTTACCACCCCCAGGCTCCTGTCTGAAGGGCCTGGTTTCAACCCTTTCCCCCTCCAAATCTAGTTTAAACCCCTGTCAATGAGACCTGCCAACTCCCTTCCTAGAACCTTTTTCCCCTTTGAGGGATAGGCCATTCTCATGCACTAAGATCTTTCTCCTCCATCTGCTGCTACCAGACCTGGTGCCATAGGAAGTTTCCCAAGATCAAAAAACCCAGAATTCTTTTGGTAGCACCAGCCTCTGAGCCACTTGTTAAATACAACTGCTGACCTGTTGCTTTTGGTATTTGTGCAATGGTGGTATTGATGAAAATATTACCTGTACGCCTTTCCCCTCAACCAGTTTTCCCAGAGCCTTGAAATTCTTTTTGATTGCCTTGGGAGCGCTACTTGCAACATTATCATTCCCTAACTGCATAACTATTAAGGGATAGTAATCAAAGGACTGTACCTGACTAGGCAGTCTTCTGGTAACATCCCTGACCTGGGCCCCAGGGAGGCAGCAGACTTCCCTGTGGGAAGGATCCGGCCGAAATATGGGGCCCTCTGTTCCCCTCAGGAGGGAATTGCCAATAACAATTACCCTCCTTTTTCACATATGCAGCACCCACTAACATTCATTTAAAAGCCTCCTGTGCTTAGCCCAAATGACTATTTCTAGTTCAAGCCTCTGAAACATTGTAGCATTTCCCTATATATAGTTAAAGAAGCCTCAGCATTTTGTCAATTCACCATTTGGTGGACAAGTGGCAGAATTACACTCTTTGATCCTTTAATCAAAATTAATTCTGTAAATATTCTAATGGGGTTCAAGTTATACATACTAATTCAGTTATGGGATATATCTCACAATCATGCACTAGAATCTGTATATAAAACAGATTCTTCATCATTAAGTTTAAAATAATGTTCATAATTAAAATTTCATATTAATAAATTAATAACCTTTTTATCACAGTCTGCTTCTCTGGAGACTTTCAAAACCCACCTGGATACATTCCTGTGCAGAATACCCTAAGGGATTCTTCTCTGGCAGGGTTGTTGGACCTGATGATCTCTTGGGGTCCCTTCCAAACTCTAAGATACTGTGATACTGTGATATGTGCAATGTAAACCCCCACAACTGAACACTTGAGCATGTGAATACATTTTGTAAATAAGTTACAGTGGTGTTTGAAGATACCACTGCCAGGAAATATTTAATTATAAAATATATAAAAATATTTTTTTTATTAGAGGGTGGGAAAGAAAAGGAGGACAATCTGTTTAAATCATTCAAAATGATGTAGTACTAGAAGTTTGTTACTTTCATTAAATAGAGTGAGAGATTAAATCAATAAATCATACAACTCTATATATATATATCATAGTATCAAGAGTAAATTTTACAATGATTGGGAAAGAGAAATAAAGTTACAGGGAACATGATTCATTAAAGCTTAGTTACGGTGGAGGAAAACACCTGATTTTAATATGTGTTGCTTTGTATTCCTGCAACATAGGATGCACCAATACCACAGAAACACATTCTTAAAATCAAATTAAAACTAATTAGCACAATATTAAGTAAATTATCACAAAATAACCAAATCAAAGTTCCCCAATTTATGTTTTCCCAATCAGAAATGGATTGGGAAATATGCAGCTCAGCATTTTGCCTGTAGTCACAGTGATCACCTGGCACATCCCATTGTCTTCGGATGCTGATGTAATGGAACTGCTGCAGTAAAGGGCGTGTTTCTCTTTAGTGTACTCAGCTGTTTTCTTTGTCAAAAAGAAAAAGAAAGTGAGCACTAGTTTATCCAAGAATCTAAGCAGCTAAGGTTTTCTTTTCCTCTTACCTTTTTTTTTTTTACTTTGAGCTGTCTTTGCATTTTTTAAAATAATTGTTAGTACTCCATAACAGGTGATACCAGACAACCATTCTATAAATGGGCCAGGGATAATGTATTTTTTAAAACTTTTTAAGGGGTGAACTTCTTAATTGTTGATCCTTCCTAGCAGGAAAAAAAAAACAAATGCAAGAATTAAGGAGAAAATCATCTTACAAGGTTTGACTTGGTTCTCCTGCTTATCTAGCATTAAACCAAGCTGTGTGATATTAATTTGATATCCAAAAGCCTTCAGACATTCCAGTTTAAGTTCCTTTTCAAGCAATAGCTTCCAGGAAGCAATTTTAGGGATAGACCAAGCAGTAGTAATGGAGTATCTTGCAACTGGAATCCAAGGTTGTCTCTAAATTCTCTAATGGTAATTTGCTTCCTCTGCAAGGTTCCTACTAAAGCAGAAGCAAGAGCAATAATTTTACCTGATGGCATATTCAGCAGCAGTCTTGACAACAATCCTCTCATTACAGCTTATAGTACCAAGAGAAAATGAGAAAGATATATTCATTCACTCATCACTGACAAGAAGGTTTGTTGAGATCACCGGAAAACATCTTGAAGGGAAGAGAATAAGCCTGAAAGTCTCCAATTAACTACAGGAATGAAAGTAGACACTTTTATTTGTAAAAATTGTAGCAGCAAAGACAATAAAGGCAAGTACCTGTAAGGATTTAGTGGATGTCAGACAAGAGTCATCACTAAATTGAACATGTCACATAGCTTGCCTCCTGAAGCAATATAGCATGATGTGTGATTGTACATTCAAGGTCAACTGTTTGCTGCAGTCCCGATCAAGTGAAAAATGTCAGTTTGAGGTGATTATCAGTGTATGTTTATTTGTGTATCTACTTAAAATACAACTGATGGGGTTGATCTATACAAATGGATTTATTTTGAAAGTATAAGAAGACAAACTTTGCCAAAGTCTTATATATAATAAAAGTAGAGATACCAAATTCATGTATATTCAGAATATAGAAAAAGAACAGGTTGCCGAGGGACCCCATCCCCTGAAGTTTTTTAAGGCCAGGCTGGATGGGGCTCTAAACAACCTGATCTAGTGTGAGATGTCCCTGCCCATGACAAGGGGGTGGAACTGATTGATCTTTGAGGTCCTTTCCAACCCTGACAATTCTGTGATTCTGTGAATTATAAATTTTGTATGTTGCTGTCTTAAATTATTTCTGACATTTCACTCTAAACAGTTCTAACGTCTAATATCAAACACTGTGTTACTGTAACCATACCACTGCTATAATCCATTTAGCAAATCTCTACGTTTTGGTTCCATTTTATTTTTCATGCATGGATTATTTAGCTATACACCAGTACATGAAATAAATCTTATCTTCCCTGCAGAATCTTTTTAAAATGTACTGATTACTAAATGGAAGATAACTGCTCCACAGAAATCAATTTTTCACACTAAATGTTATTTACTGAAATACATAATGAAATCCAACAATGGAGCTCTGGGGTATAATTAAAGTGACAGATATATTCACTAACATCATTTTCATTATAGAAGTGCCCACAGTTTTATATTATCTGTTCTTGAAATCTTGAAAATATCTCTGCTTATAATACATATGCTGTTCTTAGCAATATATTATATTTCTACAAATAAATATTTACTGGTTATTTTGGCAGCTAGATAATTTTTGTAGTGTGCTTGAGGGAGAGCAAACAATAAAATTTCAATTTGCATGTTTAAAACAGCATGAAAATATAGGTTTTGGAATAAGTAATAGATCACTAAATAGTTCATGAAGTTACTTGACACTGATCTACTTGCAAAATCTTTTAAATGCAAATATGGTTTGGTTTGGTTTGGAGGTTTGGTTTGGTTTTTTCCAACTATCAGTCTCAGGAAGTAAATCTTAGATGAGTCCTGCCACTATACATTCCTATTCTGTAATCTTTATTGAACTTCATTAAATAAAAAAAAAAAAAACCACTGATTCTGTAAAGGTGCAGGTCGAGCTGCTTTCCTGAGAGCAGTTCATTATTAAAAAAAAAAAGAAATCCACACATTTCAAACCACACTAACAGAGTCATGATGAACACATTTCTGAGGATTAGTAAATTCAGTTTCCATGTCTGCAAGTCATAAATACAGAATTATTTGAGCTTATATCCTAAGATGTTTCATGGAAGTATTGTTCTCCATTTAAATAATAAACAATTAGAATCTAGTAAAAACACATTGAAAGGTAGTTTGCAAAAGTTAACATTTGTTTTCCCCAAATTGTGTCATTGAACCTTGAAGACTTTATTCTGAGATAGATTGTTTCCTGTGGAGGGAAAGGGTCAGGAGTTAAATTAATTTCTTTGACATAACTAAAACTAACTGTCATATTTTATATAGTGGATTTCTCTATCCAAACTCTAGATTTTTACATGCATTGTAGAAGGCCAAGAGATATAAATACATGTCTGAAATCCATTCAGAATATGTTCTTGCAGGTGCATGTGAATACTGCTGTATTAATAATTAGGCAGAATACTACAGCAGATATTTTCATCAGGTAAGATTCTTCTCCCTTTCAGAAATACAGGAAGAAGTTTGCATAAACACATTTGCACTGAAAATAAGACTTTGTTGTTTTGACGGTCATTAGAATTTTATGCTTGTCTTCTGTGCTCTTGAAGTCTTTAAGTACCAGTATTTGAATTTCCAGAAGATGTCAGGATACTTTTGTTCCAAAATCCTAGTAATAGCCTGTTTGGCACTTGAGACAGCACAAATTTCAAACGCCTTTTCCTTGCTCAAATTTAAATCCATGAATCACTACCAAAAGATAACCAGAGAAATTGTAAAATATCCATGCTACTTATGAACAAGCACTTTTTGGTGTTGACAGCATCTAAGTTTTAAAAAGAGCAGATAGCCTGAAGACCATTACCAACACCAAAAGAAAACACACTAAAAAAAAATGAACAGCAAAAAAATTTTATGAGTTATCAAAATTTCACAGGTTACACTTAGCAAAAACTTCAGTGATAAAAAGGAAGACTTTGTTCTACTCATTGTTGCAAATTATTTTGCTAGTAAATATTTTGTACTGTATTTGCTATGAAAACATAAAATAATGACGTTGCCTGAAACTTACAATTGTGTTCTTTCTCCATCAGAAAGAACTTTTACATGCCAATATATTCAATGCTAGCTTTAAAATGTGTTTCTCTAAAAACTGCTGCAGAGTAACCTTATAAGTTTTACAACAGGTCGATGTAATGAAGCAGATAAGAATTCTAAACATTAATTTATAAGTATGAGTTGATTAAGATAGGAGGAACAAAGGAGGCTTTTTTTTAATGAAGCATAGTTGTGGCAAATTTTCAGTTACATCAGGGGCATCCATACGCCACTATGGAAAACTAAGTTACATGTTTTTAACTGACTCAAAAATGACATTTTTAAATGTTACTGAATTATAAAAAAAAGGGCAACAAACTATTAAAGATAATTATATTATAAGATCTCAGTTACTTTACTGTTAGTAATACCAAAAGCGACAAGTTGTGTAAGTGTACCCCCTAACATTTTACACTATGTTATGTACATGAACAAGATTTTAATAATAAGCTCACCTGCTATTTTTGTAGATCATTTGTGTGTAGATTTTATCTCAAAAATATTAGAAAAAGTTTTGCCAAGTGAATTTTATTAAAGTAGATAAAGGGAAACAAATTTCTAGATTCTGGTATTATTCAATACAATTACCAAGAAAATAATAGAGTGGGTTTTCCTTTCTTTCATATTATCTTGTTGTTGTTGTTTGTTTGTTCTATCATTATCCTTTAAATTAATAGCATATTTTTTGACAACACACATATACTGTGAAAAATATATACAAGTTTTTCTGGGAAAGTGCTTAGGATTGATATTTTTTTCTAATTTTTTCTCACGTGATTCAATATTAAATACAACATTTCTAAACAATATTGTGCTATTGCAGTGATAAGCATCTTGTATGTGATTTAGATGATTTACTTTGCAGAAAATATAAAAATCGTTAATCCAGGTTCTCTTACAGAAGTATTACACCCATTAACCTACAGATAATTTTTCATGCCCAGAGATCTATAAACAGATGCTTTGATTTTCCCAAACAGCTTCAAAAACAGAGAACACAGAAAATTGATCATAGAATATTCAACATCTTTCTTGTTTTAATACTGAAGTGTGTCTTAAAAGAATTGACTATTGGGAAGGAGGAATGGTTACTTTCTTAATTTTTTCTTCATAAATATAGAACTATCCCCCCACTCCCTAAGGAAATTTACTTTTTGAACATTCAACAGGCCCATGAACAATTAAGCAATGTAGAAATTAACTTCTTTTTGCAAGAGCCCTGCTTCCCCCAGGGGACAAGAGAAACCTGATCCAGGTGGACTTGGCTTTCCCCTGGGTCTAAGTTTCAGTTTCATACTTTCAGTCAGGGTTGGAAGGGACCACAAGGATCATCTAGTTCCAACTCCCCTGCCATGGGCAGGGACACTCTACACCAGAGCAGGCTGGCCAGAGCCTCATCCAGCCTGGGCTTAAACACCCCCAGGGACGGGGTCTCAACCACCTCCCTGGATAACCCATTCCAGGGTTTCACCACCCTCATGGTGAAGAACTTCCTCCTCACATACAGCCTGAATCTCCCCACCTCCAGCTTCATTCCATTCCCCCTAGTCCTATCACTTCCCTGATAGCCTGAAAAGTCCCTCCCCAGCCTTCATGTAGGCCACCGTCAGATACTGGAAGGCCACAATGAGGTCACCTCGGAGCCTTCTCTTCTCCAGACTGAACTGCCCCAACTCCTTCAGTCTGTCCTCAGAGGAGAGGTGCTCCAGCCCTCTGGTCATCCTCATGGCCCTTCTCTGGACATGTTCCAGCACATCCATATCCCTCTTGTAATAGGGGCTCCAGAACTGGAGGCAGTACTCCAGGTGGGGTCTCACCAGAGCTGAGTAGACGGGGAGAATCACCTCCCTTGACCTGCTGGCCACACTTCTCCTGATGCAGCCTAGGATCTGATTGGCTTTCCGGGCTGCAAGTGCACATTGAGACCTCATGTTGAGCCTCTCATCCACCAGCACCCCCAAGTCTCTCCCCTCAGGGCTGCTCTCCAGCCAGTCACTGCCCAGCCTGCATTTGTGCCTGGGATTGCCTCAACCCAGATGCAGGACCCTGCACTTGGTCTTGTTGAACCTCATGAGGTTGGCTTGTGCCCACCTCTCCAGCCTGTCCAGGTCCCTCTGGATGGCATCCCTTCCCTCCAGCATGTCTGCTGCACCACACAGTTTGGTGTCATCAGCAAACTTGCTGAGGGTGCACTCAATGCCACTGTCCATGTCACCCACAAAGATGTTGAACAAGACTGGTCCCAGGACTGATCCCTGAGGGACTCTGCTTGTCACTGGCCTCCACTGGGACATGGACCCATTGACAGCCACTCTTTGGGTGTGACCATCAAGCCAGTTCTTTATCCATCTAGTGGTCCATCCATCAAACCCATGTGTCACCAGCTTGGAGACCACGATGTGGTGTGAGACAGTGTCAAAGGCTTTGCTCAGGTCCAGGTAAATGACATCAGTTGCTCACCCCCTCATCTATTAATGCTGTCACCTGTTCATAGAAGGCCACCAGGTTTGTCAGGCAGGATTTGCCCTTGGCAAAGCCATGCTGCCTGTTCCAAATCACCTCTTCACTACTCTTCTGAGTCAGTAGTGCCTCCAGGAGGATCTGCTCCATGATCTTTCTGGGCACAGAGGTGAGACTGACAGGCCTGTAGTTCCCTGGTTCCTCCTTCTTACCCTTTTTGAAAATGGGAGCACGTTTGCCCTTTTCCAGTCTGTGGGGACTTCCCCAGTCTGCCATGACTTTTGGAGTAGAATAGAGAGGGGCTTAGCAACCTCATCTGCCAGTTCTCTCAGCACCCGTGGGGGTATCCCGTCGGGTCCCATGGACTTGAACACTTTCAGGTTCTTCAGGTGATCATGAACCTGAGCTTCACTTATGATGGGCAGTTCTTCCTCCCCATCCCTGGCATCGTCTTCCATGACACCAGGAGTGTGGCTGGAGGCCCTTGCAGTGAAGACCGTGGTAAAGAAGTGATTGAGTACCTCAGCCTTTTCCACATCACTTGGGACTAATTCACCAGTTTCCTTTCTGAGGGGGCCCACACCTTCCCCTAGTCTTCTTCATGCCATTAATATACCTGTAGAAGTTCTTAGCGCTCCCCTTAACCTCCTTGGCTAGATTCAATTCGAAAGCTTTCCTAAGCAGGCCTCTTGCTGCTCGGGCAGCTTCCTTATATCCCCCCTGTTCTATCTGTCCTTCCCTCCACTTCCTGTAGAGTTTCTTTTTAAGTAATAGTGTGTCCAGCAGCTCCTTGTTCATCCAGGCAGGCCTCCTAGCGTTCTTCCCTGCTTTTCTCTTTGTTGGTATACATAGCTCCTGGACACAGAGAAGGTGGTCCTTGAATACTGACCAGCTGTCCTGGGTCCCTCTTCCCTCCAGGGCTTCGTCCCACGACACTTTGGCTAGCAGATTCCTGAAGCGATCGAAGTCTGCACGCCTAAAGTCTAGGGTCATAGGCTTAGAATAGGTCCTCCTGATTGCCCTGAGGATATTAAATTCAAAGTTGGTCTGTTCTTCTCCACCTTCCTGTCCAGCAAGACTATAAAGGGGAGGGCATGGCAGCCATCTTTTTCTTTGCTGCTGCCTTGCCTGTTTGAAAGAACCCACAGCTGCTGCTAGCCTTCTGGTTCTGCCACGTGGTCCGGCCTGATCTTCTCCCTGCTGCATCCATGCTTTTCTGAAGGACTGAAATCCACATACACTGAGGGAGATACAAGGCCATCCAAATTTGGTTTTGTATATTTTCCTATTCATCCTTATTCCTTACCCTTGTAAATCCTCCATGTTATTGCTATATATATATTTTGTTAAAAAATTTACTTTTCCTACTTCCAAACTGACCCCAGGTTATTTTTTTTGTAGATTAAACTCCAGTTAAGGTGCAAACCACCACAGAAATGTACTGTTCTGTACCTGAAAATGGTACCTGATTTATCTTTTAGCATTCCACGATGACAGTATAATTAATCTTGGCCAGAAAATGAAGTTGACATATTTTTTTGTTTTCATTTGTCAGTTGTCGTAAGTAGAATCTGTGATTATTTGACATGGGTTGGCCCTATGCCTACTTTCTTTCTGCTCTTGCATTAACACTATTTTGAAAACCAAGAAAAATACATGTATATACAAGGTCAGAAGATGGTCTGACGGTAGAAAAGATAAGAAAAAGAATACTTTTGTTCTATGTATCTGGCTGTCAGGGAAGAAAAATAAAATAAAATAAAACAACAAAATAAAAACACACACAAAAAAAATCTACAAACAACAAAACAAACCTGCTATTTGACCTAAGTGTAAAACTGGTAGAGATGACAGGAAAGACACCACGCCTGAATTACTGATCAATATTTTCCCTTATTTCAGCCAGAATAGTATTTTGTTTTGTTTCTAGTTCACATTTGCTCTCTTGATAAGAACTGACAGTATTTCACCCCTCTCCTTTCTATTTTATACTGCATGCTGTGGAGAAATTCTGTGTCATACAGAGATGCATGCTTAATATTTTCTCCTATTCTGTTGCATTTAGGTCTCTTCTTTTGCATAATTTCTTTTCTTGAAGAAGTAATTTTTTTCTTTCCCTTCCTTGCAGCACTTTTAATATGAATTAGGTAATTAGGAATCTAGTACACAATTTACTTGAACTAAAGGAATACAAAAGGACCACTACATGTGATTTCTGAAAAATATTTGTGTATTTGATAACATATATTATAGAATTATAGATGTCATTTTCAATCAATGTCTTCAAATGGCAAATAGAAATCAATATTGATACACCAAAATCTTAAAACAGTAATTTTTGTTGTAATGCACTTCCTTACCGATAACACTGTCATTTCTGCAACTTTTAGGCATTCATAATTTGCATCTTTTCAAAGTTAAATTTCAGATTTTTTTGAAAAGTAACTCAGCATATCTCTTCTGGTGCTCCTTTAATACTAGGTTTCAGCAATTGCATGAAATATTTTTTTTAATCTTGCTTTTAGCATTTAAATTATTTGTTCATAAATTGGTCCCAAATATTAGAACTCATTCTTTCCAGTATAATTTAGTGATGTTAAATTAGGCAAACTAATTTTTGAAGAAATGAGACATTTAACAAAAATAACCAAACTATGCAATCTTTCCTATGTTATGTAATATTTCTACATTTTTGTGAGGAAAAACAGAACTAAACAAATTAACAAACAAAAAGACAGATTTGATAGCAGATGTGGGGGGGGAAAGGAGAGATTCAATCAGAAACATTTCTCCAGGTCTTAGTCATTATGAAAAACACTCACATACCCAAGAAGACAGCTGTTTACAAGGGTCATTAACTGTGTTCATTGCATTGCAACTTTTGAAAGCTTTGATAATGGCAAAAGCCTTTAAAGATTCATAAAGACTCTTTCAATAGTAAGCAAGAAATACAACACTAATGTAAACATTTGAATTCCCATGCTTGAAAAATAAGACCAGAAAATTAATAGCAAAAGATATTTTGGCATTGGACATTTCTGGGTGGTTTCTTTTTTAAAGGCTTCTTTTTCCATAATGACCAGCTAATTTAAACCTAGAAATTAAATTTCACAAAGGCTTTTTTAACATAAAATCAAATAATATAAAAACATATGACAATTTGAAAATAAAAGTCAAAAGAACTTTCATATGTTACATGAGCATCTTCACACACAGTTTATTAAAATATATTATTAGATAGATTTAAATACAGATTTCAGACCTAAAGTTTTGTAAGTAGAAGATAATGTATTTTGACTTTGGGTTTAGAATGTCCTCCATCGATTTCAAATATTCTTTTTCATTGTTTTATTTGTTTTTTGGGGCTTTGGGATTTTTGGTTGGTTGGTTTTGGTTTTTTCCTTTCCTGCTTTTCACTGCTGCAGAAAGGAAACAATATCTGCTTAGTAATCACTTATGAAATTCAAGGCTGTAATTTACATATTATTGTTCATGTTAGGGTTTGGTCTAAAATAATGTAATAGTATTTTTATGAGATACATTCTATCACATAATGTTATATCACATTGAGACTACTTAAATATGTTCATTGGCATGATGTATGCCAATTACATTAATTTTAAAGCACTTGTCACACAAACAATTTACACCACATTATTTGTATAGACAGTGATCTGTAGGCTGGTAACAGGTCATGGTGATAATTTTTATATGACTGTTTTAGAGGGTCTATTTGGAGTTGTAGAAATAATAAAACTCAAACCACTTATCTAAAAGCATTATGTTTCAATGTCTGCAGTTTGTCTGGATGTGGGAGAGTAGTGTGTGGATTTGGTTTTGTCGCTTAAGTTAACAGCAATTGTTTCCTAGAATCAGATAATGATAAATTCAGTTATTGTACTTTATTAAAAAAAAAAATAGCAAATTTACCTATCACAAATTCACTAGAATCATTTGAACTTCTTATCAGAAAGAACATTCTTCAGAGACTGTTGGAGGATTGCACACTGCTACTATTCTTGTTAGTTATTTATAAAATAAAGAAAATGGCACTGTAGTATTGCACACTTTGTTGTTGTTTGTCTGTCCTCTTAAACTCCAAAGCAAATATTTCAAAGTTAATTTCAAGGAAGCTGCAAGTCCTTTATTAAATCATTTGTGGCTTATTAAAATAAATTATTCTTCACATTCTTTTAATCTTTTGAGTTTTCCTATGGGACAGACACTGCTTTCAGAGATACTTACTCAGCAAAACAAGTGTTTAGGCTTACAGCAGCACTTTTAAAAGAATACAAGTAATTAATAAAATTAGTTGTATAAAATATTAACCTTTGAAGCTCAAAAAAACTCCAAACCCTTAAAAATCTTGACTATTAAGTTATTGTTGTTTGTGACATTGTATGAACTAAAGTAGAAAGTTTTATTGGTTGCTATCATTTAATAATCAATGTTATATCATTAATACAGAGTTGTTTTGTAAAATTACACAATGATTCTGACCTATATGTTGCTCTGAATATCTGGCATGGAAGCAGTGTTTCCAAGATCAGTTCTGTTTCCAGAGAAGTGGAAACTTTTCTTGCATTTGACTTGCTATAAATTGACACCAAAGCATAAAAAAAAAAAAAAACCAAACAAAACCACCAAAAAACCCAAATGTAAATTCAAGTAACCTTCAAATGCAGTTGCCTGAAAAAATATTAAATTTATTCTAACATTAACACAGCTAAGAAAAACAATGGCAAACATAAATAATAAAAAAAGAAATTTTTTATGCTTTTGATATTTTCTTTGTTTGTTATTTTCCATATTTTGAAATTGGTTTCTGTGAGAGCCTAGTGTGAACTTTACAAGAATATCAGTCATTAAAGAAGTGCCTACAGTTTTTGTCCTGCACAGGGTGGAACCTATGTATAGTCAGATTCAGCTACCTTGCTTTACTCCAGGTAGATAAAACATGAAATGTTCAGAAAAAAAAGATGTTCATAAAAACGTTCCTGGGTTGTTGGGGTTTTATTTGGTCGGTTTGTTAGGTTTTTAAATTTGTAGGTTTTTTTGTGCATGTGTGTCTTTTTTTGTTTGCTTGCTTGTTTGTTTTTAATATGGCCATTTGTTACATCTGTAAGGGATTGCAATATATGTATAAATTTGTCTCAACATTGTTGGCAGAACAGTCTAAGCCATAAAGTTTTGTCCCTGTAACTACCACACAAATGAAGCTGCCTGTGGAACTAACACAAGGAACCTAACCTTAGTCACTCATGCATGTGCCTGGTCCAGGAGACCATCAAGGGTCTTTAGGACCCTGTAGATTCCTTAGTGACAGCACTGGGCATGTATTCCACTGGCGAGTTGGTGGGGTGAATGGCTATTTTTAACAAGAAAGTGAAAATCTTGAAGACATCACAGTGTGGCACTGAATTCAGTTGCTGGAGATCTTCTGAGACAAGCATGGCTGCTGGGGGTCTGCTGTGGGGCCACCACCACCACCATCATCTCTGCAAGCTGCTGTCATCTCCAAGAGTTGTTATTTCTCCTGAGCAGCTGCCATTCCTACTTGATGTTCTCATCCTGAACCTCCTGCTTGTGCCTGGACCCATTCACTGCTTGCTGCTGCTGCTCATGTGGCTCCTGTACTGTTTCTGACAGTGCTTCTTCCACTTGCTGCTCCCACCTGCTGTTCCTTTTCCCACTATTCCTGCTCATGTTATCGCAGCGCAGTCCTCCCTACAGATCAGACCATTGTAGTTGCATCTATACCTGTTCCCTGTTAAATAACGGACACTTGACTCCATTTTGAGTATTAATTCTGTTCCTGAGAATGTTAAGTGTCACAATAACAGATCCAATTGGACATCATTCAAAAGATAAGTGCAGCCACTCTCAGCCCCTCTGATATTCCAGGAAGAGCTGGAAAGCAAGGGTGTTAAGCCTCTGCCAAATTATCCAGCACTGGATTGTGACAGCATCTCACTTTGAATCCTCTTTGCAACACAGTGTGGAGATCACTTGACTTCCATTTTCTAAAACTAGTGTTTTATAGCTGTGCACCCAAACCAATAACTGTTGCTGAAAATAGAACAACATTTAAAACAAGCAAAGTGTAGTAACACAGAGAGCTACATCAGGGCCTGACTGAGAATCTGCTCAATGCACTACTTTGTATAGGCATGGCACCTTGGTCTATTTTACTTTCATAATATAAACTGTCTGTGATATTTTTTCCCCATTCTGCTCCTGATTAGATTAACATCAACCCTCGATAACAGTCATCTATTTTGTCATTACTAGTGCAACTATGTAGAATTGATGCAGCTGACATCACAGTTATTATATCAGTATTCTACAAAGCTCTATCATCAAAATATGCAACTAAACACTTTAAAATGTCTCATCTTCCCATGGGGTATTGTATCCTCTATGAACATGACTGATTCATACTAATTATATTTAATTATGGATATCCCATGTGGTATGATAATACCTTTTACCATCAGTAAGGAAAAAAGAAGTTCCATTTCCTGAAAAATAAATGGGTTTGACTGCAAATGTTTCTACATTAGAACAAAAGAAAACAACAACAGGGGGGAAAAAGGAAAAATAAAAAAGCTAAATGTTTTTGCTTGTGTATAAAGTAAACATCCAGCAAAACAAATAAAATGTGTTCTCAGGGGAGTGCCTTTACAAAGATAACAATTTGCCAAGTTGTGAAAATAGTCATGTAAGGCACATTAGACTATGCCTATCACTTGTCCAAACTGTAGATTGAATAGGGTGAAAAAACTACACAAAAAAATCACTTATGTATTGTTGGAGCATTTCTGTTTAATATTCCAGTACATTAGGTCAGAGAGAAATTGACACTAAGCTTTGCATTAGTTACAGTGGAGTTTTGAATCAATATCCCTTGGAAGGGGCGGATTGTGAAAACTCACAGTACTTTCAAATTTCAAGCTTATTTCAGTCTGACAAGCATTTCTATAAAAAAATTTGTTATCACTCGACAAACTTTTCACTGAAAGCTTTTATTCAGATCAGTTGTTTATATAAAAAAAAAAAAAAACAACAAACACCTAGAAAACACTGGAAAAGTCTTTGATGATATATCTGGTACACAAGATCAAGATCCAGGGACATGCAGACAAAAAAAGAAATGTCCTTCTATCTTTTGTAACACTATCAAGAGAAGCATGCTGGTATTTCAGAGAAGTCATATACATAATGAATTCCATTAATTTTAACCAATGAAAAGTTGATAAAAATTAATATGAATAACTCAAGATTTTATAGAACAAATCCCTTCTTTTTACTTGAGCTATGTTAACTATTACTACACATTTTGAGGTGAAAGCTTCTGATCCATCACTTCTAGGAATCCCTATTTCTTTGATAATTTATTCTTTGCCTTTCATATCTTCTTTCTTGCTCATCTGCAAAAAGGAAACGTGTCATTACCTGTCTTACTGCATATATATGGAAATCACAGTAACTATTGGAAAGGCACATGTGCAAAAAGAAGATATGGCAAACAAGTAGGGTGATATTTACACACATAGCAGCATAATCCATTTTTTTAAAATGCTGATTAGCTGTGAGAAATTTAATCAATGCCTTATGCTCATTCACGATAGTTGAAGACACGGTCTGCATCAGTATGAAATTCAAAGGAACTAGATCATTTCATAGTACAGTGAGGAAAACTGTCTTGATATCATTGACTTAATGACACCAGATATCCTCCTGCTGTCACTTTTAATTCTATATAAACAATTACTTCTAACATCTCCTACCACCAGAGGAAATTCACAGTTGATGAATGTATGGGGTTATTCGGACCTTGGCATACATGCTCCTGCTTAGTACCTGAAAACTAGAAGGATTAAACTGATTAAAGAAAATGACAACTTTGAATTTGGGACTGTAAAAAAAATTTATCTCCAATTATATGCACAGCTATATTTCTACAAAATAAAAATGCATATGCACTTGTATATTTTTTTATCCAGCTTAAACATATTTGAATTGTACTGGTATAACAGAGTCTGTTCTAAACAAGACTCCCACAATTGAGAGTGAATGAAAAAAGAAAAGAAAAAAGAAACAAACACAACAAAACAAAAAACAACAAAACCCACAGTTAGATGCAACCACTAAACCACTAGGGAGCAGTGGTACATAGAAATACTTCAACCCTCCCCATCCTACTCTCCCATGTAGGACAAGGAGAAGGAGGATTTGGAAGGTAGATAAGATAACAGAAAATTATTGTAAGCTGACATAAGGGGGGAAAATTGACATAATACAAAATAATCTGAAGAAAACTGGTGGTGTATGTAGCAGGTAGATTGTGGAACATGGCACACCCAACACCAGGGAAACAGACAAAATGCGATCCACATGACACAAGCAAACAAAGGAGGAAAGGAAAGCACCTCAGCCTGTAAGTGGAGAAAAATGCATCAAAAACCCAGAACAGGAAACTTTGCAAGCTATAGGATGAACTCCAATTCCCATAAATCTCTTTTCCCACTATCCAGCCCTTTCCTTTTACAGTGAGCATGATCCCAGCATGGTATCAAATAAATTCTTTAACACTCTGCCCTCCCCAGCTCGCTTAGCAGCACCAGACCCTGGTTTCCGAGGCATCACTACAGGGGGTACACAGTCCAAACCCCATCACTCCTCATGAGACTAGCCACCTAAAACCAATGCAATATCCAGCCTTTATTCTATACCAACCAAATTATGCTCAGCAGCAATTAACATCATACAACATACATCATTCACTCTTTGTTCTCACTGAAAATGAGCTAACCATGCAGCTTACAAGTAATTTCTCCTTCCTCCCATATCACCCATGTGCACCTAGGTCACTGGCAAAGGTAGTTCCATAAATGGGTTTGCCTTTGCCTGAAGCAGGACTAGCCCAGACCTTTTTCCCTAAAATATTCTTCATGTGCACCACAGGAATTCTGTCTCCTACAGCACATGGGAGTTTGGATTGGCAGAGTCAGTTCAGTGAGTAGATCCTGTGCTCTTAGAAAGCCAAGTGGCTCGTTCTAGATAAGCATCCTGACTTTCAAGGGTCTCTGTTGCTATTGCCCTCAGGATGGTATTTAGCAAGCTGTTGTGTGTTTGACCATCCCAGCAGCTGGTGAATGATAGGGGGAATGTGGTACACACACTCCTTGGCCCAGGTCACTATAAGGTTGTTTCTAAAATGAGTTCCATTATTTGACTCAATTCTTTCTGGAGTGCAATGTCACACCAGGATTTGTTTTTCAAAGCCCAGGATTAGAAAAAAATAGAATTAGAATTAGAATTAACCAGGTTGGAAAAGACCTTTGAGATTATGAAATCCAACCTATCATCCAACATCACCTAATCAACTAAACCACGGCACCAAACAACCCATACAGTCTCTTCTTAAACACCTCCAGTGATGGTGACTCCACCACCTCCCCAGGCAGCACATTCCAATGGCAAATCATTCTTTCTAAGAACTTCTTCCTAACATCCATCCAAAACCTCCCCTGGTGCAGCTTGAGACTGTGTCCTCTTGTTCTGTCACAGGTTGCCTGAGAGAAGAGACCAACCCCCACCTGGCTACAACCTCCCTTCAGGTAGCTGAAGACAGCAGTAAGGTCTCCCCTGTGCCTCCTCTTCTCTAGGCTAAGCAAACCCAGCTCCTTCAGCCTCTCCTCATAAGGCTTGTGCTCCAAACCCCTCATCAGCTTTGTTGCTCTTCTATGGACACGTTCCAGCAACTCAACATCTTTCCTAAACCAAGGGGCCCAGAACTGGACACACGACTCAAGGTGTGGCCTAATCAGTGCTGAGTACAGGGGCAGAATGACTTCCCTGCTCCTGCTGGCCATGCTGTTCCTGATACAGGCCAGGATGCCATTGGCCTTCTTGGCTACCTGGGCATACTGCTGGCTCATGTCCAGTATCCCCAGGACCCTTTCTGCCTGACTGCTCTCCAGCCACTCTGACCCCAGCCTGTAGCACTGCATGGGTTGTTGTGGCCAATGTATAGAATCCAGCACGGGCTGGCCATCTGCCCCAGCACATTGGCACAGCCTGTTCCTGTGCCTTCAAGAGTTCTTCCTTGAAGTAGTTCCAGCTCTCCTGGACACCTTTGTTTTTAAGGGCTGTGTGGTGAAGACACACTTTGCCCAGATATTAGATCTTGTCCCAGCATGTGGACAAGTTTCCCCTCCTTCAGGAGGAAGACAAAAGCCAAGGCATTAGCAAGGCCAGCACACACCCAGTGCATGCAGTGCTTGTGCAATTACCAAGTATGGGCATAATTCCAGCTTCACGCTTTCTACAGGCTGAAGCCAGTTGTCTATGAGAGTGCCCACTCGTCAAACCCAGCCTCGAGGAATCTATAAGTATCACCTCAGCTGGTAAACAAGTTGCCCCCTCTTCCACTTTGTCTCTGTTCTTGCTCGAGAGAACAACTCTCTAGCCATAGCCTCTGCCATTGAGCTTGTTGTTGTTAGCTTCTATCATACATGCACGCATACTGAAAGCCTCTGCATCATGAGAAGCAATTGTGAGGATCATCTCCAAAAGGAGGACCTTCGCTGAGCCTGAGAAGCCAGCGTCGTCACAGCCAGTCGTACCGACCAGGAGAGCTCAGCATGCCACCGGAGGACTGGACCAACCCCCGAGGGAAGATCTGCCCCGTTGTTGGGGAGAAGGGACTTGATTGAGACCAAGTCCACATATGCCTAGCCCCACCATAGCAGGAGAGGAGCTGCCACATGTGCTGCTCTGAGCCCTGTAAACTTCAGGGAAGACTAAAGCACTGTTTGTGCCTATACTGCACTGAACCCGGGACCACTCCGAGTGTCCCACTATTCCTTTAAGCCCAGTAAACAAGAAGGCGCCGCTTAATGCAGCTGCATTCTCTCCCCGAGGCCGTTTACATCAGCCCCGAGATTCGCCATAGCCGGGCTGACCCCATAGCCTTTGTCTGCTGTCATTGTCCAATCAGAAATGTCGGAGCCTGCCTATCAGCAACTGTTGCCCTGCCCTGTCGTGCGAGCTGACTCCGAGGGCCAAACCCCGACCAGGACCAATTCCTGTTTTCTGGAGGGAATCAACAGAGTCCTGACGGGAACCTCCTTCCTAGCTAAACCCAGATTCCATTATTCCCTCTCCACTGCTGCAGAGAGAGGAGACAGTAACCCAATGCCCCCGTCCAACTTGACTAGGAACCAGTCCAGCAACAGAAGTCTGCTGGACCTCCACCTTGCTACAAACAACAGCTACAGAGTATCTTCCACTAGCACTCAGTTCAAAGTATCTGCGTCTAGCAGAGTAATTGCTGATGCATAGAAAGATTACCGTATTGCTGTATATAGCCAGAAGCCATCTGCGTCCTGCCAAGTCACCATCTAGTGGCCAAGCGGTGGAACTGCACCCTCGGTTATATAAATATAGAAATAGTCTATAGATAGTTTAATTAAGTTCTAATCATAACACTAAGCCACTTACAGAACGTATTTCACGAATGTGCATTAGAACATGTATATAAGTTAGTGATTAATTGGTTATTAATAATTTTATAATTAATAAAAATAATGTTTTCATAATTCATATTTCATATTAGTAAATTTAATAACCTCTTCACAACAGGCTATTTCCAAAGGAACCCACTGAGTTAGTTCCTTGAGTAACCTGAAGTCTGCCTTCCGGAAGTCCAGAGTGGAGGTCTTCTTGCTGCCCCTCTTAGATTGACTGAATACTGAAAATTCAATTATTTCATGGTTGCTGGACCCTAAACACCCTCTGACCACCACATCACCCACCAGCACTTCCCTATTCGTGAAGAGGAGGTCAAGCAGAGCCTTACCCCTGGTAGGCTCATGCATCACCTGGGATAAGAAGCTGTCCTCCATGCACTCTAAGAACCTCCTAGACTGCCTCCTTTCTGCTGTGTTGAGATCCCAGCAGATATCAGGCAAGTTGAAGTCGCCCATGAGAACAAGGTCAGGCGATCTTGAGACAGCCTTAAGCTGCCTATAGAATGCTTCATCAACATCTTCCTCCTGGTTGGGTGGTCTATAACAGACTCCAACCAGGATGTCTGCCCTGCTGGTCTTTCCTCTAATTTTCACCCACAAGCACTCAACCCGATCGTCCCTGATCTCCAGCTCACTTGTCTTGGCTGGTTAGTGTCAATGTGATGTAATCAGTCTGCCAGGCTTCCCCTTATTTATGTTTCAGACATCACCCTCCATACTACAGAGGCTTTACCCACTTGGCCTGTTTGGCTATGTCTACCCCTCAATCTCAAGACCATCTGTATGTTACATACCTCTGTGGTGGTATGAAGTTTCATGGGCCCACCAAGCCATAAATAATTCATGCTTACATTGCCAATCCAGATGCACCTGATTCACTTCAATCTTAGCAGCTTCATCCACCTGCTCATTGTTTTGATGTTCTTTAGTGGGTCGGTTCCTGAGCACATGGGCATCCACATAACATATGCTCTGTACCCAAGCAGCAATATCTTGCACTAATTCAACAGCTCAGATAGGCTTACCTCTGTGCTGCCAGATGATTTTTTTCCATTGCTGTAGCCTTTCCCACAATGCACTTGCTACCATCTGCAAGTCTTTATATATATAGAGAACACTGGCCACCTTCCTCAGACAGCAATATCTAAAGCCAGTTGAATGACATTTACCTGTGCTAACTGCCTTGATTCATATTCTCCCTCATCAGCTTCTGTAATCCATTGTATAGGACTCCACAGAGAGGCTTTCTACCTGTAACAGGACCCATCAGTGAACAGAGCATATTGCTTTTCATTATCTGACAATTCTTTGTATGGTAGGGACTCAGCTTGTGTTACCTCTGCTTCCTCTGGTAACATCCCCAAATCTCTGCCTTTTGGCCAATTCGTAATGACTTCTAAGTTTCACAAGTGATTAAGACTCCCTCTTCAAGACTGCTGCATTATCAGTGTGATCCAATTATTCCATAGGGCATCAATTGCATGACTAGTAGAGGAGACCCTTCCTTTGAACATCCAGCCCATCAATTGGGGTGCCAGGAGGAGCTGTATGTCAGTATCAGCCACCTCTGAGGCAGCTCAAATGCCTTCATATACTATCAGTATCTCTTTTTTCAGTTGGAGTGTAGTCGGCCTCATCTCCTCTGTAGCTCCAGCTCCAGAATCCTAGAGGTCATTCTCAGATCTCATATATTTTCTGCCAAAGGCTCCATGTAGGACTATTCTTCATGGCACACATGTTGTCCTGTCTGGACTGGCCCAAGGGCTACTGCATGCACAATTTCCTGTTTGATTTGTTCAAAAGCCTGTCACTGCTCAGGGCCCCAGTGAAAATCATTCTTCTGAGTCACTTGGTAGAGATGGTTCACAGTAAGACTGTGGTCTTATCCTTCAGAAACACACAGCACCCAAGAAAACTTCTTTCTTATTGGTGGATGGAGACAAAGGTGCAGCTATGTTAATGACTTTTGGAATCTGGTGATGCCTGTCTGGCTATTTTGTCCCTAGAAACTGGATCTCTTGTGGAGATCCCTTGACCTTACTCTGCTTTATGGCAAACCTAGCCTTCAGAAGAATCTGGATTATTTCCTTCCTTTTCTCAAAAACTTTTTTCTTGCATCACCCCATACAATAATGTCATCACTACACTGCAGGTATTCTGGAGCTCCACCCTGTTCCAGTACAGTCTGACAAATGGAGGGGCTGTGTTTTCACCCCTAAGGCAGTTGATTCCAAATGTACTAGGCACTTTTCCAATCCAAACTATGGGCTGCATTTTGGTGCTGTGGGAATGGAGAACACCACAATAATGATGTCAGTTGTGGCATACCAGTTGGCTGCCTTCAACTCCAGCTGTTACTGGAACTCCATCAAGTCTGGCACAGAAGCACTCACTGCAATTGTAACCTCATCCAAGCCACAATATCCACTGTCACACTCCGTTCACCACCACATTGCTACACTAGTCATATGGGACTGTTGGAGGGTTAATGAGTTTTACTGATAATGTCTTGGCTCTCCTGTTGTCAAATTAGTTCATGAATAGGGGTCAGGCAATCCCAAATGATGCAGTATTGCCACCAGTGCACCACTGTAATAGCAGCTGGTACTTGCTGATCTTTAACGTTTATCATCCCCACCACAAGAAGGTACTCTGAGGAACAGAGCAAAGTGGGCAATCATTTTTTTCCCCTCTGTCCTTAAGATGGCAATACCAAACAACCAATAGTATCCTTTTGGATCCTTGAAGTATCCTCTCCTAAAATAATCTGTAACAGGGATGCATGGGGTGCTTGTGCCATTCATTCCAACTTAGGCTCACTACAGCTTCTAACAGACACATTTTTTTGGGATCCCCCTGTCACATGAGAAATACAGATGGGTTCCACCCCTTTGTAGTTTGATGGCATCAGAGTACACTGTGTGCTTGTATCTACTAAAGCTTTATATTCTTGTGTGCTCAAAATGCCAGGCCATCTGATCCACACAGACCAATAGACCCTTTCCTCTGTCTGGTTAGAGGCAGGGCCCCTCTAATCCTGACTGGAATCACTTGTATATTGTAAGAATGTTTTGGAGGTCCCTTCAAGAAGCAGTAGAAGTTTTACTGTTCTTTTGGGGCAGTTTTCTGCTAGAAACTGCGTCAGCATTCTTCCAGGAAGAGTTTTCTTGCAACTCACAGACTTGTGCTGTTAGGGATGAAGTAGATTTTCCATCCCAATTTCTCATGTCCTAAATATTATATAAGTAAAAGCAGAGGGTACACTATGGTGCGTACCTCCCAGATTCTTTCTCCTGAGCAGGGAAGTGCCTGCTCCTTAATAACTGAAACACTGGGCTGCACAGGTGAGGAATAGCACATGTTCTCTTGAAATTGATGGACTTCCTGGGACAGTTCCTCCACATCTGAAACACTGGCCTGTACATGAGAAGAGAGACTTCCCCTCATATTGCCAGAGCATGCAAATAATTTCATCCACTGTTTGTCCTTGGCCATAAAAGATGGCCAAGGATGTTATTGTCAGTGAGCTAGTTTGTGATGGTGGTGCATTTCGTAGAAACCTTCTCCATGTGGTACATACAGATTCATCTGGGTCTATAGGCTAAGTTTAAAGGTTTAAATGAAAAGAACAGATTAACCTGTCTGTTCTCCCAAGACAGAAGGGAGGGGAAAACCAACACACAAAATCAAACATCTGTGTTAAGACAAAAAGAGTGGAATAAATGAGATAGCATGCACAATTACCGTAGCCTATTTGCAGAAAAAGCGTGGTGGAAAAACAGCAGCAAGCAGTAAGCAGCAAGCAGAAGCAAGCGAGCTAAAACCCCAAGCCAGTGAGCTACTCCTCCCCCCCATCCCTGTCCCACTGCCATTGTAGCAGAAAGCCAACACCCAAAACCTGGAACCCAGAAGTAGGAAACAGAACAGGAAGCCTCCTGTGTTACAGTGTGAACTTCAAGCCCCATAATACTTTACTCCAGACAGTACTTTCAATATTGAAGCTGACATGAGGCAGGATGGTATGAATAGCAGCAGACTAAAACTCAACCTATGGCACTGAGGATTGTCATTCATCATAATATAGAGCGTTTCCAGTACAGCTAGTTCCCTCAATTACTGGATGCCTTTCTCTATGTTGATACACCTTCCAAGATGACCCATCATACCTTCCTTGAAGGCGTGCCTATCCTTCACACCTAATAGAAGTAATCTCCGGAGTTTGAGTTTTCCAATGACCTTGTCAATATCATCTTCCCTAGACAGGGATCCCAATTGCTTGGTTTCCTCACCTTTTAATTCCAGCTAACTGGCTCTATTATCCCAGTATCAGAGCAGTCTGGGTAATGAAAGAATTCCTTTCATATGTCCTGCAGCTCACCCAGGGATAAAGATTGTTCCCATGATGACCCTGTTTTATCCTTATCATTTGCAAGATGAACTGCTTTCCTTCTGTATTTACTTTTCTGCACAGTGGAGACTGATACTGGCACTGGCTGGCTGTCTGGCGCAGCTGTCATGCCTACCAGACTGTCTGCAGGCCCTGAGATCTCTTCCTGACCTGTGAATGTTCTGAACGCTACTGAGAAGGGCTTGATAGGTGTACGCCAGGCCTCAATACACAATGTTGATTTGTATCTCAGAAATTTCTGGGCTGACAACAGACTTTTTCCAAATATTTCACCAGCTTCTCAGGATTTTGCATTTGTTCAGGGGTGAAGTTCCAAAGCACCAGAGGTGACCATAGACCTAAGCACTTGCCTGTGTTCTCCCTCATACCTGGCCTTTCATAATTATCCATCCTTGGGGCAGATATACAAATGGTGTTCTTGGGAAAGACCAGGCATACATTTAGGAGGCACAACAACAGAAGATGAAAAAGTGTTCTCTGCTGTTCCATTTGTGATTTGGGTGAGATTACTGATAAATGATGACACCATATATGAATACCAGATTAACCAAATGACCAGAGGAATAATGACAATCACATAACAACATGACAGTAACCAACACAGCAACACCATAGCTCCAAACCATGTCCTTAAGGTGACAAACAGAGTCAGGAGGACACATATGGTACAAATGTATAAGGTCTTATATAATATAACCAGAAAAGCAAACACCTTAAATACCTTATAATGGTACACATACTAGGGCAAGAATAAGGTAAACAAAGTTTCTTTAGCAAAATTGAATTCTCTCAATATCTGTACTCCTTTAGACCCTGCATTGGGTGTCAAAAATGGACTCTGTTGGTTTAACATAGTACGCTCTAAACAAAACTCCCACAACTGAGAATGAGTGAAGAAGATGTGCACAGACACAAAACAAACAAACCAAACAAAACAAAAAACACAGCACAAAACAAATAAAAACCTGTTACAGTTAAACCAAACCACTGAACCACTAGGGACCAGAGTACACAGCACTACTGTAACCCTCTCTACTTTCTCTCCTAGGTGGGACAAGGAGAAGAAGGATTTGTGAGGCAGATAATGTAACAGAAAATGTTTGTGAATTAAGTGAAACCTCCCAAATGCAACAACATGATGCAAAAAAATAATAATAAATAAACTCTTCTGGTATATGTAGCAGGCAGGAGAAGAGACAAATTGCAAACCACACTCCACAAGCAAACAAAAGGAAAAGAAGCATCCCAGCCAACACCTCATGACTAAAGAAACCATGGCTTCAAGTGCCACGTCCAATCCCCTCTTGAACATCTCCAGGGATGGCAACTCCACCACCGCCCTGGGCAGCCCATTCCAATGGCCAATCTCTCTTTCTCCTCACCTCAAGCCTAACCTTCCCCTGGCTCAGTTTGAGACTGTGTTCTCTTGTTCTGTCACAGGTTGCCTGGCTATAACCCACCCAGCTATAACCTCCCTTCAGGTAGTTGTAGACAGCAATAAGACCTCCCCTGAATCTCCTCTCCTACAGGCAAAACAGCCCCAGCTCCCTCAGTCTCTTCTCACAGGGTTTGTACTCAAGACCTCCCACCAGCCTTATTGCCCTTCTCTGGACACGTTCAAGAGTCTTAATATCCTTCTTAAATTGAGGGGCCCAGAACTGGATACAGTACTCAAGGTATGTCCTAACCAGTGCTGTGTACAGGAGCAGAATGACTTTCCTGCTCCCGCTGGCCACATTATTTCTGATGCAGGCCAGGATGCCATTGGCCTGCTTGGCCACCTAATCAAAACCATTTCTTATCAAAACCATTTCTTATCAAAACCATTTTGTGGCATTTTACTTGTACTAGCAAATGTGTGTTTTGAAAACAGAATCAATTTTTGTACATCAGATAAGTACATTAAAAGGAAACCAGCCAGCTAGTGAAAAATAAGCCACTAGATGTTTATAAGATAATAAGATGTTTATTGATACAAGTAATATCACTCTCTGTCCTAATTCATCAGTTTTAAAAAACAGTGAAACTGTTCAAACCAATGCATTTGTCTTTGACAGAAATACCAGTAAAGATGAAGAATTAAAAATAAAGGCTACCATAGCAGGAATTATAACTTCTGTGTATGCACATGTGTGTGTTTGTGTGCAAGAGAGAGGGAGAGAAAAAGACACTTTTCAATCAATATAAAACAATCAGGTGAGAGACATAACAAACTGTTGCAGGACACTGATGACAACTATACTGAATTCACAAACACGGCATTCTTGAATAAATAAACAGTTAAATGAAAAAATAAATCTGGAGCTAGCTGAGTTCATGAAAAGTGCAAATGCAGAATTCTCAGCTATGAAGAAAAGAAACTCAGGGCTACTGAGAGAGCGAGAAGAATTTTCAAAGCAGAAGTCATCCAAAGATTGAAGGTGATGGAAAGAAAAGGGTGTTCTGACATAGCAGACACGAGAGAAGTTGTGAAAGTAAAAGAATCTACAAAATATAGAGATTGTGGTTAAAATCACATTTCCCCGTAAACAACAAACTATTGGGCTTCAGGGAGAGTTCTGTGGCATGCAGAAGTAATTGCCCTGAGGTTTTTTCCCTATAGAAGTAATACACTACCAGAAAAAGCACAATAACTCCAAGTAGTGAAGAGAATTGATTTCACTAGCTCAGCCACTAAACTCTTCAAAAGAGCTTGTGTAAGCAATTTCAAAGTAATATCAAAGTATTTTCCCATCAGGGAGAAAATGGAGTCACAAATATAAGTAATGATCACTAATATATGTTAAAGATAGATATATGTAAAGAAAGATACACCTACAGAAATGTTCTGAGTGA
>CM026897.1:45516645-45710685 GCA_015227895.2 Colaptes auratus
GTTTTTTTAACCAGCTTTTGTTGTTGTGCTAACTGCTTTTTTTTCTCATGAAAAATCTTATCCTTTCCAAACCAGCCTTCTCTGATAAAAAAAAAATGTTGAAAAAACAAGTGATCACATTAAATTACCTACTTCTGCAACTGCTTGTGGTGGGTTAACACCCTTTTCTGAGAACAAAAGAACAAAGCAGGGTGGAAGGCTTGCAGGTACTTTTCACTCCCGCAGGGCATTTTTCGCCTGGGAAGCTGAGTCTGTTCCACTCCCCCCTCCCTGCCCAGCTAGGGTATAAAAAGCAGGACATTGTAGCTGTTGGCCCCTGCTTTTTCTGGCTCCTGCCTCTGCTGGATGAGAGCTACTGCAGCTGCCCTCCTGCTCCTCTGCCACATGGTCGAACCTGATCCTTCTCCCTGCTGCCTCCACGCTTCCTCAGAGAAAGGCTGGTTTTGTATTATTCTGGTGTTTGTCCCCTCCCATCCATCCTTGTTCCTTGCCCTTGTTAACCTTTTTCCTGTTATTGTTTATATATATATAGATATTATTTGCTTAAAGACAACTCTTTACCCTCTCTACTTCCAAGCCGACTCCAAATTATGTTTTTGGTTGATTTGCTCTTTCCTTTTCTCCCCTCTCTTGTTGGGGAGGAGGAGGGGGGAGTGGGGAGAGATTCTCAGCCTTGCCCCCACCTGAGCTCTCAACTTCCAGTTAAGGCTCAAACCACCACACTACTGTTCTGTTATTTTCTGACTTCCATAAGCTCTTTCAGTTGTTAGAAGAGCCAAAGCAGGGACCATGAAAGCATCAATGTTTGGAATTGTTGGCAAATATTAATTTTAATAGTCTTTGATCACAGAGTAAATGAAAGCTTAATGTAGCTGTACAAATTACTGCTTCCTCTTATCTTAGTTTTAAGGTCTCTTGGGTCTGTTTTTTTTTAATCATTACTTGCATTTTTTTTTTCACAATAAAGTTAAAACTCTCACTGGAACTTGGAAACTATAATTCCCTTTTGAATTAATGAAGATTAAAAAAACAGGCCAACTTGAAAAAAAAAAAATCCTTTAAAATATTGGATTTGTAGTCATCGAGGGACAAAGCCCCCACTTTCTGACTCCAGCATTCCTGGTAATAGACCTTTACAATGAAAATGCTGCTCCAGCCTATCTGTAGTTATGCTGCAACCTACACAGTATTAGCAGGAGCATTTACATATGGGAGACACAAAGCTTTACGCTCTAGTATACTTGCAGACTAACAAGACATTTTCTATATTTTATTTTTATGAGCTTCAGTTTCTAATTAATTTTACAGACTTAATGGCTTGGAAAATTATTATGGGAAACAATAATTCTGAGCTGACCTTTTCTGAGCTACCTGTTATTTGATTGGCTTAGCTAGCAATGTTGTTAATTGAATTTGTCCGCCACAAAAATATGTGTGCAAACAGCTGCTGACTTACACATTATAATTATTGTTATTACTCAAATAATATTTAAGCAGGTGAAGAAAGAGTGGGAGTAGAACAAAGTCACCTACAATAGGACAAAGTGAACCTAAAGTGAACCTCTCAATTGAGAAGTTCCTTTGGAAATACACTTCTGAATCAGCAGAAGCTGAAAACTATTCTTGCCAGTTAGTGAAAAAATCACAAGTTCCACATTAGATGATTTGGGTAAATACTGAATAAATACTGTGCTATCTCCTTAGTCAGGGTTTCATGCTATCATCAAAAAAATTACTTCAGTTCTGCAAATGTGGATGATTGCTTAATAAGAAAAAAAATGCAGACAAATACAGGCTTGGGTTTGTGCACAAGCTTGTTCTTTTTGTAATGCACTGTAGGAATACAATTTTTAATTTGTTTATTTTTTAAAAGGGATACTCCCTCTCTAGCTAAAATAGGACTAAGTAACCAGAATGCTGATTTTATGCAGAAGAACACTATATCCAAAAACTGAAATCCACTGCCAAATACTTTAGCTCTCATCTCTCTATTCTGTGAGGAAAGAGGTTTTTTGAATTTGTTTTTTTTTTTCTGAAAAATGTTTCTGTGGGGTTTTTGCGAATGGTGTTCTGTCTAATTTTCTGCCATAAAATTTAAGGAAATTATTCAAATGTTCTATGTCATTGCTAAAAAAACACACCAAAAAACCCACAACAAAACCAAAAAACTATCAAAGCAGCCTGGGAGACTGAAAGCAGTTGAAATTGTCTTTAATTCCAACTTGCAAGCCAAAATTATTTTGGGATCAGGACTTCTGATTTTCTAGATAAGATTTATTTTCCAAGTGTCATTACTGGAAGTCTTCCTTTTGGAACGAAATAATTAGTTTAAATCTGGTAATTGAGATGTAAAAGGACTGTGGATGAGGCTCTGGCCAGCCTGATCTAGTGTAGAGTGTCCCTGCCCATGGCAGGGGGGTTGGAACTAGATGATCCTTGTGGTCCCTTCCAACCCTAACTGAAACTATGAAACTATGAACATCTAGTACTGACTTTGGTTGTATATGTAGGTATTTATAAAAGACATTCACAGGGGGAAAAAATTATGACTCAAGCTACTTCCAAGGAAGCAGTTTAATGGCTGTACTAGTCTATTTCAACTAATTATATGTGGTGGGTGAGAAAACTCCCTCCCCACACACAAAGAAAGAAACCACAGCTAGCTCAGTCGGAAAAGCAGATGAAAGCTGTATTTACAGGCACAAATGGAATGCAATGAATATGTACACAAATATATATTTACAATATATATACAGAATACACAAAATGGAACACAATGCAGAAAAGCCTTTTCCCTCCAGCCAGCCAGGGGGTTCCCTGAACCCCCCTCTCTCCCTCCCTACCTCCCCTTTTTCCAAACGGGTTAGAGAGAGGAGAAAGGCAATTAAGGAAGAAAAATTCTGTTAGCTAAAAAGCCACATGCAAAAAATTAGTTTTCTTATCTGGTTAGCTGTTAACTCAAGGCCGTTCCTGCTTCAGAAGAGAGAAGACCGTCCAGCCCACAGGACAGAGAAGCACAGACTGAGACTGCACCCAGCCTGAACCCAGACCAGACTGAACTAACAGAACTCAAACTTAAAATTGCATTCTACAATCTACCAATGAATTAGTTTTAGACTATCTTGTTTTTGTTTAAATATCAAAACCATTCAGCCAGAGTGTTCAGCAACTGTCTCTTTCTTAAAGACACAGCCTCAACCGGTCACATTATATGAAGTGAAAAATTATGAATAACAAATATTTTAGAGCATAAAAGTACATCTGAAGTCACTGATCCTCTCTAACATCTTTGAAATGACAAGTGTTATATTATGTTTAGTATTTGGAATAAGTTAGGTAAACAGATTTCAACCTGCTTTTTTTATTTGTTTATTGATCCCCACAAGTCCATGGGACCAGATGGGATCCATCCTAGGGTGCTGAGAGAGCTGGCAGATGAGCTGGCCAAGCCACTCTCCATCATTTTTCAACAGTCCTGGCTCAGTGGTGAGGTCACAGATGACTGGAAGCAGATCAGTGTGACACCCATCCACAAGAAGGGCTAGAAGGAGGAGCCAGGGAATTACAGACCTGTCAGCCTGACCTCAGTGCCAGGCAAGATTATGGAACAGGTCATCTTGAGTGCAATCACACAGCACTTACAGGATGGCCAAGGGCTCAGGCCCCGCCAGCATGGATTTAGGAAGGGCAGGTCCTGCCTGACCAACCTTATCTCCTTCTATGATCAGGTGACCTGCCTGGTGGATGTGGGGAAGGCTGTGGATGTAGCCTACCTGAACTTCAGCAAGGCCTTTGATACCATCCCCCACAGCAAACTCCTGACCAAGCTGTCAGCCTGTGGCTTGGACAGCAGTACTCTGACCTGTCCAGAGAAGGGTCCAGAAAAGGGCAACAACGCTGGTGAGGGGTTTGGAGCACAAGCCTCATGAGGAGAGGCTGAGGGAGCTAAGCTTGCTTAGCCTGGAGAAGAGAAGAGTCAGGGGAGACCTTACTGCTCCCTACAACTACCTGAAGGGAGGTTGTAGCCAGGTGGGGGCTGGTCTCTTCTCCAAGGCAATCAGCACCAGAACAAGAGGACACAGTCTCCAGCTGTGCCAGGGGAGGTTTAGCCTGGATGTGAGGAAGAAGTTCTTCATGGAAGAGTGATTGGCCATTGGAATGGGCTGCCCAGGGAGGTGGTGGAGTCACCATCACTGGAGGTGTTTAGGAAGAGACTGGATGGGGCACTTGGTGCCATGGTTTAGTTAATTAGTGTTGGATGATAGGTTGGACTCGATGATCTCAATGGTCTTTTCCAACCTGGTCTACTCTCTTCTACTCTCTTCTACTCTCTTCTACTCTCTTCTACTCTCTTCTACTCTCTTCTACTCTCTTCTACTCTCTTCTACTCTCTTCTACTCTCTTCTACTCTCTTCTACTCTCTTCTACTCTCTTCTACTCTCTTCTACTCTCTTCTACTCTCTTCTACTCTCTGAAGAAAAGCACTTATTACATTTCAGTCTTAGAACTGTTATCAGCCTTGCTGACATGGCTTATATGTCATTTCTCCTAAATTAATTACAAAACATCCTTCAGTGATACAGAATTATGTGTTATTACCTATACATAAAAATTTATGTATGAAAAGAAAGTCTAAGTTTCTAGATATCTGGTTTGGTTTGGTTTAGTTTGCTTTTTTTTGTTTGTTTGGGTTTTGTTGTTGTTGTTGTGTACTTGATATTATTCTTCACCCCAAACCAGGTAAAACCAGATAAATCCTCGATTCACCTCTTATGATTTCTAGTAGAATATGAGTATGGTGTCCTCAATGGGATTCAAAGGTATGTTGGTAGCCTTGTAACAGTTACCTGTCTAGTTTTAAGATGGGAAAAAAGCATTTTAATAGAATAGAATAGAATAGAATAGAATAGAATAGAATAGAATAGAATAGAATAGAATAGACCAGGTTGGAAGACACCTTCAAGATCATCGCATCCAACCCATCATCCAACACCATCTAATCAACTAAACCATGGCACCAAGCACCCCATCCAGTCTCTTCCTAAACACCTCCAATGATGGCGACTCCACCACCTCCCCGGGCAGCCCATTCCAATGGGCAATCACTCTCTCTATGAAGAATTTCTCCCTAATATCCAGTCTAAACCTCCCCTGGCACAGCTTGAGACTGTGTCTTCTTGTTCTGGTACTGGCTGCCTGGGAGAAGGGATCAGTTCCCACCTGTCTACATCCTCCCTTCAGGTAGTTGTAGAGAGCAATAAGGTCACCCCTGCACCTCCTCTTCTCTAGGCTAAGCAACCCCAGCCTCACCTCGTAGGGCTTGTGCTCCAAACCCCTCGCCAACTTTGTTGCCCTTCTCTGGACACCTTCCAAAAAGCCAACATCTTTCCTAAACCGAGGGGCCCAGAACTGGACACAGGACTCTAGGTCCTAGGACTCTCGCCTAACCAGTGCAGTGTACAGGTGCAGAATGACCTCCCTGCTCCTACTGGCCACACTGTTCCTGATACAGGCCAGCATGCCATTAGCCTTCTTGGCCACCTCAGCACACTGCTGGCTCATGTTCAGCCTACTATCAACCAGTAGCCCCAGGTCCCTCTCTGTCCGGCCACTCTCCAGCCACTCTGACCCCATCCTGGAGCACTGCATAGGGTTGTTGTGGCCAGTGTGTAGAACCCGGCACGTCAATCTCATGCCATTGGACTCTGCCCATCTGTCCAGCCTGTCAAGGTCCCTCTGCAGAGCACCATTCACCACCACTCTCTGGGCTCAGCCCTCCAGTTAGTTCCTCACCCAGTACAGAGTGCTGCTGTTGGCCAGGAGTTTGCTATGGGGGACAGTGTCAAAGGCCTTGCTGAAGTCCAAGGTAGACTACAACCACATCTTTCCCCACATCACCAGGTGGGTCACCTGATCATAGAAGGAGATCAGGTTGGTGAGGCAGGACCTGCCCTTCCTAAGTCAGTTGTTGAAATATAAATTTTGACTTCTTAATATGGAAGTTCAGAAGAAAGTCAAATCTGGTATATCCTGTTAACCTATGCTTGCTGTACCTACTCCATCACTCAACATTAGTGCTCATATTTAATGGAAGAATAATCTTAGACATCTGTTTTGTGGTTTATGAAACAGAGAAGATGATTTGATTTATCAGGCTCCCTTAACATAAACAGAGAAGAAAGAATGCACAATATTCTGCATTATAACATTTTCTGAATTGTATATGCTACAGTAGTATGATATTTAAATCTATAAAACAAAGTCTATGTTTAAAAACTGCATTAACACTGATCATAGTTTCATGCACAATTTCAATTTTGGAATGGCTATCTTGGAAGTTCAAATATACCTGTAGAACACAATCACTCTAAATGACTATTTAGGAGCAATTCATTTTCAAAAGGAAGCCAATTGTTTTCCAGAATCTGAAAAAGGAAATTATTGAAAAGGATCATGAGTGAGAGTAACTGCACAATCTTACTTACTAGCTAAGAGTAGGTGACTTAATAGTTGCAATGTGTTGAGGAATCAGAATAGTAACACTGAGTATTTCAGAAATAGTGAAAATGTATTTGTGTTCAAAATTGAAACGATAAATAGAAGAAATTACAAGAGTAAGCAAACAGACAAACATAAATACTCCAACACTTTGGATGTCTTGTCTGCAGAAGTCTGATATCCTATTTCATAATTTGCAAAAAGCAAAAAAAGATCATCAACCTAGCCTATTATGGTGAGAAATTCACCATCCTAGATCAACTGTACAATTATTTAAGACACACCCATATATCATCAGTTATTAAAATGACATATGAATACAGAAATATACACATACTATTTGTCTTGATTTAGAGGTATGCTAATTTGGCACTGAGGTACATGTAATTGCTGCTACTTTCAAACAATAAAAGAAGTGTTATTAAGATAAAAATTATAATATAAATATAATAAGATTAAAAACAGAACAATAAACTTTCAAAAGTACTACAGAAAAGGATTTAGGGATCCTATCATTTACATTTTGAATGTTTCTAAAGTCTCCTGTTCTCTACCAAGAATTCACTGAGGGAGAATGAACTTCTTTGATTTAGAGTCAGCTCTACATAATACATCATAATTCAGATAAAACACATTCTCAGTGAATAACAAATTACTTTGTGTACGTACACACTCTTCACCAGGCAGTAAGATCTCTCAAAAATGTAAAAGGTCTTAAAATACCTTTCTTTTTTTTTTTTTTAATTATCCAAACATTTATGAAAGTTGGTGAATACATTCACATATTTTTGAATATGAGATTATACAATATACATAAGATATCTGAAAGAGAATTATGACACTAAAAGCATTCTTTTAAAAGTTCTAATGCTCAATATGTTCACTTACAGTGAGAGAAAAAATCGTATTAATATGCCACAATTAGCCCATAGAACTTGTGATGCATGACTTCAGTATTACTTGGTTGTGAAAGATAAAAATATACCTACAGAGAAGCAAAATATTCATACTTTCAGATTATAATTCTCCTGAAGGGACAAAGCTCAAAACATGCCCTAACACAGAGAATGGTTTAAGCATGTCTGAATGTGTAATCTTGGACATTTTCTGGAGTCCAGATAGGCCAGGTAAATGTGTAGCACATGTAATTAACCTTATAAAACACCTGTGAACTGTGTACCCCTAGTCATGTTTGGATATCACAGTATCACATAATCACTAAGGTTGGAAGAGACCATGAAGATCATCGAGTCCAACCTGTCACCACAGACCCCATGACTGGACTATGGCACCAAGTGCCACGCCCAATCCCCTCTTGAACACCTCCAGGGACAGTGACTCCACCACCTCCCCGGGCTGCCCATTCCAATGGCGAAGAACTTTCTCTCGGTGAAGAACTTTCTTCTCACCTCAAGCTTAAACTTCCCCTGTTGCAGCTTGAGACTGTGTCCCCTTGTTCTGGTGCTGCTTGCTAAAGAGAAGAGGCCAACCCCTTCCTGGCTTCAACCTCCCTTCAGGTAGTTGTAGAGAGCAATGAGGTCACCCCTGAGTCTCCTCTTCTCCAGGCTAAACAACCCCAGCTCCCTCAGCCTCTCCTCATAGGGCTTGTGCTCAAGGCCTCTCACCAGCCTTGTCACCCTTCTCTGGACACATTCAAGTGTCTTGATGTCCTTCTTAGACTGAGGGGCCCAGAACTGGACACAGTACTCAAAGTGTGGCCTAACCAATGCAGAGTACAGGGGCAGAATGACCTCCCTGCTCCTGCTGGCCACACTATTCCTAATGCAGGCCAGGATGCCGTTGGCCTTCTTGGCCACCTGGGCACACTGCTGGCTCATGTTTAGGCAGCTGTCAACCAGCACCCCCCAGGTCCCTCTCTGTTTGCCAGCTCTCCAGCCACTCCGACCCCAGCCTGTAGCTCTGCATGGGGTTGTTGTTGCCAAAGTGCAGCACCCGGCACTTGGACTTGTTGAATGCCATCCCATTGGACTCCGCCCATCTGTCCAGTCGGTTGACGTCCCTCTGCAGGGCCCTTCCACCCTCTAACTGACCAACATCTGCTCCCAACTTGGTGTCATCTGCAAATTTGCTGATGATTGTCTCAATCCCCTCATCCAGATCGTCAATGAAGATATTGAAGAGGATGGGGCCCAGCACTGATCTCTGGGGAACGCCACTGGTGACTGGCCTCCAGCTGGAGGTGGCACCATTCACCACCACTCTCTGGGCCCGGCCCTCCAGACAGTTCCTAACCCAGCACAGAGTGTTGCTGTCCAAGCCACGAGCTGACAGCTTAGCCAGGAGTTTGCTGTGGGGGACGGTGTCAAAGGCCTTGCTGAAGTCCAGGTAGGCCACATCCACAGGCCTCCCCACATCCACCAGGCAGGTCACCTGATCATAGAAGGAGATCAGGTTGGAGAGGCAGGACCTGCCCCTCCTAAATCCATGCTGGCTGGACCTGAGCCCTTGGCCATCCTGCAGGTGTGCAGTTATTGCCGCCAGGATAATCTGCTCCATCATTTTCCCTAGCACTGAGGTCAGGCTGACTGGCCTATAGTTTCCAGGTTCCTCCATCTGATCATTCTTGTGGATGGGAACCACACTGGCCAGTTTCCAGTCATGTGGGACCTCATCAGTGAGCCAGGACTGGAGGAAAATGATGGTGAGTGACTTGGCCAGCTCATCTGCCAGCTCTCTCAGCACCCTAGGATGGATCCTATCCGGCCCCATGGACTTGTGAGTGTCCAAGTGGCTCAGCAAGTCCTGAACTAATTCCTCATGGATATCCAGGGCATTACACTGCTCCATGACCCATTCTATGGGTTCAGCTATCAGGTTTCTCTGTTACCAACAGTCATTAATTGCCTTTGGATGGTATCTAAACCAGCTGAGAAGGTAAGCAATCTGCTTTGTTCTCAACTAGAAAGCAACAAGAGCCAAATGCTGCTGGAGCTGCAGCTAAAGAGCTTGTCCTAGTAGGCAAACCACACCTGAAATACTAAATAGTATTACATATTTTCTTCCAACTGTATTTTCTGTGTTGTATGTTTGAGAGCAAGACCAATATTTATTTGAAGTAGAGAATAAGAATGGTTTCAATTTTACTTACTAAAACCAGTTTGTGGTACAGCACTAATCTTACTCCATAGCCTCAACAGACATGTTTTCAAATTGTCAAGTTACTCTATGAAAATTTGCCTAATTCAGGTTTCTAACCACACAATGACAGCACTTCAGGAGAAATAAGATATTTGAAGCACCTTTAATTTTAGGGACAAAAGAATTTTCATTAATAATATTTCTATGCTGTTTAAAGATTTTACTAATTTCTAGTGCTTTCCTAGTCACTACCTTTTCAGTAAAAATGACTGCTTGACTTTTGCTATTCTCACTTTCAGTAAATACTGTTTTAGGAACAATATAGATTTTATCAAAATAAGAAGGTTCTTTTCCTACTTAATTTTAAGCTCAATTAAATGGTAAAGTGTTTTTTTTTGGCTGATGGTAAATGTTTTAGTTTATGATTTATTGTCTAGAAATACGATAAAATATGACTATTATTTATTAAATATAAAAAATTGTTTTCCCGAGCCAATTTGATTGAGGTTTGTTTGCCCAGTCGATGATAGGTTGATTACACACAATAGAAGACTGATTAACATTAGAATAACAGTCTAGAACAATCCGAACTTGGAATACAGAGGAACAAACAGGAATCTCCCTATGTGCGTCAAACCAAACAACAGTGCTGCCTCAGGTGGCATAGACAGACCACCTCGAGTTCACAACAGAGCTAACCAACAGGTAACAAGCTATAAAATTCAGAAATAACCAGGTAAATTAGTGTAATTTACTTACAAATCGACGAGCTGCTAACTATCAAAACCTTTGCTGAATGAAGAGATGTTATGAGTTCGTAGTTAGAGTCCAAAGGGCAGTATCCAAAAAATTAGACGAAATGAGAGAGCAGGCTGCTGTAGTGGAGGCCCAACTCGAGCACTATGCCACTAAAACAAAAGAAGCTAATTGCCCTAAAGATAGGAGCAAGTAGGGTGCTTTTCGCTGCCTTGAATCCCATGAATGAATGGGGGAGAGAGATAAGAAAATAACGAGCATGCAAGGAATGAATATAGGAGGTCTTCCCCCATGAATTCCCTTCTTGAAAACGGAACGGCCCAATGGCACATTAGCCATTTAAATCCTGCCAATAAATTAAAAATATTTATATTTATATGGTAAGTAAACTGCACACGCCTTCTCTCATGGTGTCTGATATGTGCAGTCGCCTCTCTGAAACGTGAGGCTCAGGGTTCGGGTTCAGCTTCCACCCCCTCCAGGCAGCCTTAACGGCACCTGCCTGTTAGGCTTCTTGACCTCAATCCAGACCCTGCAACAGAGGGAGGAGAGAGGGGCAGTGGCTCAAAACAGATTTAGCTGTCTTGTTAATTTCTCCTCCAGGACAGTAAATGGCTAAATAAAGCAGCATTTTTCGGTTGAAACTGCAGTACAAGCAAACAAAAATGTTAACTTCTCACAGTATACCCTCACCACTTTTGAGTTACAAAACCTGTTCTTGGAGTACAGTTGGCTAAGCACAGACGTCAGTGTTTTGACCCTTTTCTTGTGACTTCTAAATGTGAACTATTTTCATAGTATACAATTGTTTTGTAATGTAGCTCTTCATCTTCAGCATTTGAATTCACTCCACCATCACATACCATGAAGCCAAGTAACTGTCAATCTCAAAGGGGTGTTCAAACAGAACCAGACTAATCTCTCTTCAAAAATATGGTCTAGAGGTTAAAGCTTTCCTATTTTAATTCTAGTTTGCCAAGCTGTTGAACTGATGGTTAGTGCACAGAATTTAAATAAAATAATACTCTTTATTATTTTATGTTCATCAGAAAAAGCCTTTATAATTGCCTCTTTAATCTCTGAAGCCTTAAAAAGTAAAATATTGTTTCTGATTTGCCTGTGTCTACATTTTCCATTTGTTTCATAAACCACAACAAATTAATTCTAAATAATGAAGATCTATTGACTCCTCTTGCCTGTATCTTAATTATCATTGAAAGTTCTATCGAATTTGACACATATGAAATCTAAGGGATATACTTTATATTTCCACACTATAAAAATTTCATCCTTAAGGAGAATTGCACATTGGTTCAGGGTTGAAACTGCTCACCAAGCAGGAAAAAACAAAGCACTGAATTTCTGTTTAAGAGAAATTGTTGCACAACAGAATCTATCTCTGTACAATTTAGTATAGGCTTTTAAAATTATTACGAAATTTCACTACATTAATTTCTGCAAGAGAATGTTTGCATATTTTGGATTTATTTTTTCCATACCTTCTGAAATAGAAAATGTATGGAAGCTTAAAATTGTATGTCTGATACAGATTAAAACTTAAAAAACTATAAATATTAAAGAACTCAAAGTATAAAGTGGCCCTCTTTAAAATTCATAATCTGCAATGAATCGCTGTCCCTGGACATGTTTACAAGCCATATATATATGACGCCTGGGAACAAGGTGTAGTGACAGACTTGTTGGAGTGGTGAATTGGCTGGACTTGATGATCTCAGAGGTCCTTTCTGGCCTGCATGATTCTGTAACCTGGTTTGAAAAGTAACAAATTTTGGACTGGTTAATATAGTAAAGTCAGAAATAATATAGACTGCTTATTTTTCAAATTCTCAATTTAATAGCAAGAACAGAATGAAGCAAAGAATAAAAACCTATGTTAAATCTGTGGTACTCACTCTGCAATGATGTGTGCAATATAATGACCATTTAAATGTCCGTAGAAATTGAAATAACATAGGACTTAATTCTTTGCAGTGTCTAGTACTTATTAAACTCTGGAACATTAATCTTTCTCATATACTAAGGATTTCTATTTAAGTTACAGAATCACAGAATCACAGAATGCTGGTTGTTGGAAAGGACCTTGAAAATTTCCTCTAGTCCAACTCTCCTGCCAGATGAAGACCACCTAGAATAGGTCACACAGGAAACACAACCAGGTGGGTTTTGAATGTCTCCAGAGAATGAGATTCCACAAGCTCTCTGGGCAGCCTATTCCTGTGTTCTGTCACCCTATGAAAACTGTTTTCTTTATGTTATTGTGGAACCTGCCATGCTTCAGCACGCACCTGTTGCCCCTTGTCCTATCATCACTTATCACTGAGAAGAACCTAGCTTTGTCCTCCTGACACTCAACTTTCACGCATTTCTAAACATTAATGAGGTCACTTCTTAGTCTCCTTTTCTTCAAGCTAAAGAGACTCAGCTCCCTCCACTTTTCCTCATAAAGGAGAGTTGTAAAACTATTCTACTTTTTTTAGTGGATGGACAGAAATATGGAAACATGGCATAAAGCAGCATCTAGCTTAACAAAAGGCACATGATTTGAAAGATGAAGACATGTATTTCTTAGCACTTAGGCTCCAGCATTACTTAAAAATAAAGTTTATAACAAAAAAAAAAAGAAGTTTGAAAAAGTGTGTTAAGTCTGACTGGCCAAGCAGTTAGTGGTTCAAAATACAAATAGTCACCGTTTATGATTCTCTGAACTATGAGTTATACTCACTGGACCTTTCATTATTCAGAACTACTCTAACTCCTAGAAATGCATTGCTTTCACTGCTGCTTTTTCTGCTCAGGGCCTAAATGTAAAATTTAAAAACAAACTTATTTCACATAAAAATTCTTAACCAGGGACTCTTACCTAGGAGTTACCAGAGTGTTTCTAAGATCAGCAGAAGTCATGATGTAATTTATTAGATCTTCATAAAGGTTGCTTATCCAGGGAATATTGACAGGACATGGTGACCTCTTAAATCCATCAGTCTACCCCATGGCCAGGAAAAGTAAAGCCTTTACAGATACTAGGGTGGGAGGCAGGAGGGAAAGTACTGGGGAAAGACTGACTAATAGATAACTGAAATGTAAAGAAAGATTACAATATCAAACATCACTGAGTGACTCATGGTCTATCAAACTAGATAAATTAATCATCCTGATCTCTAGATTGGCAGGAACTTAAAGTTTCTGCAAAACAGGGACATTTATGAATCAAGTTCAACTTAAAATACAGAAAAATATATGATGCCTCTGCTGTTTAAACTTTCTAGATGTGAAATCAATCATAGTCTTGTAATTTAGGGAACTTTCCAAGAGAGCTAGGAAAACACTTCTCATGTTTTGTCACACAGACACAATATTTACTGCTTTAACTGTTAAACCTGAAATGACAATTCAGCTGATCAATGCAATAGATCTACACCAACTTACCACCTCACCACAATGTCCTCACAGCGCAATCAGTGACTGGAGGATTAAAAGTGTAAGACTCTTCAAGATTTCCCTGAAAGAGAAAACAAAGAAATTTGCATTGTCATTTCTAAAGCAACACAATTAAATTCCAACGTGTTCGAGGAACAGCAAAAGTTAGTACACTGAAGATTAATAACTTCTCCAAATTTCTATTATTGAGAGGCAGCAAAATATAGAGGAATTTATATAGAGTAACTGTAATTCAAAGTACTTTAATTATAAGTGGTAATACATTAAATGTTTTGAATCAGATATTTTCTGATTAAAGTGTTCATGAAACAATAATTTGTTTTCAACAGTACAATCTTTAACAGTTTCTTGGTATACAACTGTGCTTGACCAGCCCTTTTCAATGTACTGTTTTTAGTGTGAAAATGAAGTTTCTTAACTGAACTCATGTTATTAGCTCATTAAATAGACCAAAGGTTTCACCAAATCCAGCAGTATTTGCCCAGGCACTATGTTAATCAGTAAATTACCTAAACAGCCTGTGAAAAAATAACCGTCATCTTGTGCACAGTAAGCAACCTCTTAATGTATTACAAAGCAGCACCAATCTCTACCATATGTATGTCCACTCTAACTCATTTATTTAACTCTTTCTAACTAGAAATCATGATTATATAGGTTCTAGAGATTACCCAAATCAAAACTGATGTGTGTCAAGGACACACTGAATTCAAGAATCATTTTAACAGCATACATTTGAATGTCATTGCAGGATGAGAGAATTAAAAAAGCACCTTGCCTTTCAGCTGTACATATATCTCCATTTTTTGTTTCTGGATGGGTTTAATTATCCTGTAGTTCCACACTCTTTGAATTTCATATTATTTATAGCTTGGGAGGAAAAGATAATTGCTTTTGTGACAATAGCATTTTTATCATGCAAAGATATTCCTTTCTAAGCCGACTTTTTTTTTTTGGTATCTTCTTAATCTTATTCACACATTCTTTGTGTTCTTCTTTTTTGTGGAATGCATTGGGCTATTGACCCTTCAGGCAAACAGCCTATTTAGGTTGCCAAATATTCTTACTTCATTGCATATCCATAGTCTAGACAAATGTTGGTCTATCTTTTCTTCCATAATAAGACTTTTTGCAAAGGAGGAAAGTAAATTAAAAAACCCTAAGAGTAAAAATGTTTTGTTATTATTGATTAAGCAGAAGAATTCTGCTTTATGGTGGGGCTGAGGTTGGTACTTTCAAGCTGTATTAATTTATTAATTCATCTATGTCATGATCATAGAACCTTTTCTCTATAACATGATGGTTTTGTCTGTTCTCGGTTTTTTTGTTTTCCAGCTCTAAATTACCTACTTGTCTTTCCCAGTACCCATCCTTCTCTTCTTGAATATTAGGTACCCTAATAATTGTCCAGCTCCAGCCATCTCATTCTCTTCCATAAATACCCAGTTGTACCAATTTTTTTCACTCTTTTAGTGAATAACAGCTGCATTCAGGTGACCAGAGATGCTCTGCTTTCAGCTGACCAGCGATACTCTGCTCTCCTTGTCATCCAACTTGTACTATCCTCTATGGGTCTTGGTAACATTTTCACTTTCAGTACTTCCTTTCCCTTCTTTTGTTTCTGGAATAGATGTTCCACTTAAAATATGATCATAAACAAAACAACAAAAGCAGCAGATTAAGAGTCTACCTTTTAAAACTGGCAGCCTAGCAATTCTGAAATTCTTCCCTTTTCCATTTCTGGGCTTTCTGTGCAGAAGCAAGTACAAGATAGTTGAAAAGAGAAACCAAGTTATTACATAATTGTAATTTTTCAACTTTTAATTGATAGTTGATAGTTGAATTGTAATTCAACTATCTACCAAAGTTCTTGTGAGTCCGTAAAGGTCCTTACTGACTGTAAGATAGCCAATGATATTCTGGTTCCCAAGAAGAGTGTGATGGAAGGCCCAAGCTTCAACAGACCTGTTAGTCTAATTTCACTTCCTGGAAAAATCATTAAAATTGTACTATGTACTATGGAAAAGCATTTAAAGAATACTGCAATCATAAAGCAGAGTCAACATGGGTTCACAAGGAGAAAGTTCTTTTTGAATAATTTTATATCCTTCTATGATAAGGTCACTCACCTAGGGGATGAACGGAAGGTAGAAGATGCAGTTTTTCAAGATTTGAGTCAGGTTTTTGATGCTGTTACTTATTGCATCTTTCTGGACAAGTTGTTCATCTGTGGGATGAATGGGTTCACTGTATGCTACGTGAAGAACTGTTTGAAGAGTAGGGCTCAACGGATTGTAGTGAATGAGGCTACATCTGGTGAGTGATCAGACACCAGCGAGGTTCCTTAGTGCTAAATTCTAGGCTAATTCTGGTCAATATTTTTGTCAGTGATCTGGATGAAGATGATGAATGTACCATTACCAAGTCTGCTGATGTTACCAAACTGGGAGATCCTGTTGATTCCTGAGGGACCTTGAGAGGGACCTAGATAGATTGGAACATTAGTCAGTCATTAACGGCATGAAATTTAAGAAGACCAGATGCCTAACATGGCAGCTGGGACTGAGTAGCACTAGAAACAAGTCTATGTTGGGAGAAGAGTGGCTGGAAAATCACTGTGTAGAAAGGTATGTGGGGCTATTGGTTGACAGCAGAGCCATTGAGTCAGCATGTCCTGGTGACCAAGAGGATGAACTGCATTCTGGTACCTCAAACATAATATAGCCAGAAGTCAAAAGAGATGATTATCCCACTATATTCAGCATTGGTGTGGCCTCACCTTGAACATAATGTGCAGTTCAAGGCATCACAATGTAGGACAGATGTGAAGGACTCTGAGTATGAACAGAGGAGGACAACAAAGCTGGTGACAGTGCTTCAAGGCATTCAAGGAATGCCTAAGGACTTTAGGTTCGTCTAGTTTGGAGAAAAGGAGGCTGAAGAGCAACCTCATTGCACTCTACAGTGTCCTAGGGAGGGAAATTGGAGAGAGGTTCTTCCAGGTATCCTGTGATAAGATGCAAAGTTGTGCCCAGGGAGGTTCTGACTGGACAACATTGGGAAATGTTAGGAAAATGCCCATAATAACATGCTTTAACTTTTGATCCTTTTGACCCTGAAGTAGTCAAGAAATTGGACTAACTGACTATTGTAGGTCACTTCCAACTGGAAGTGTTCTGTTCTCCAGGAGCAACAGTGGGCTCTCTGTGCTGGGCATTTTCCTTATTGGCCTGAACTGTCATCTGCATTTGAGCAAACTGAATGAGCAGCAGCTATTTTCTCAGGTGTGCCAAGTTCTGAAACTTCCATCAGCCCCTGGCATCCCACCCAGTTCTGCAGGAGCTTTGTCCCTGCAGCAGAACATGGGCAATGGCCATGACACATGGCATTTAAAGACACAGCCAGACTAGAGAGGTCATAAAAAGGGCTGTGTGTTGAGCCAGCCTAGGCTGGAGGTGAGCTTGTAACAGGGCAAAGGCTAAGGTGAGATGACAGGGAATGGGGCTCAAAGAGGACAGAAGGGCCACAGGGAAAGAAACAGGGGCTGCCTGTAGTGCAGCAGATAGTGGCTACTCTTCCTTTGTTCTTATGACCAATGGCCCTGAACAGGACATGTCCAGACTATGGCATACTCCTGTCCCCAGCCACTCAGCATGATTTGCAGCTTGTGCAAGAACATCGACCTAAAGTTAAGGACTCAGAAGAATATCTGGATGGTGCCACTTTCAGTTTCTGGCATTAAACCAAACAATGTAGCAGCCATGTTACACTCAACAGCAGGCTGGAGTTGGCCCCATGCCAACCTGAAGTTGCTGACGTGACCAGCTATGATGGGTTGCACCCATCCTGAAAGCAACCAGGGGAGGGCTTGTGAGGACATTGCCCTCCCTGGAGGGGGGTTCCCCCTGAGAAACTGAGTTAGTCTGTTCCACTCCTCCTCCCTGTCCAGCATGCCTATAAAAAGGAGGACACTCAAGCCATTAGCTCTCTTGACCCCTGCCTTTGCCTGGACAATGACTGTTGCAGTGTGACCGGTAGATATTGTTTTAAATTGGATGGACAGTACAAACAGCCAATGAAATTGTTTAGAAGGGGTAGATTGTGACCAGTTAAGGCTGTGCCTTTAAGATAGGCACAGTTGCTGGAAGACTCTGGCTGAATGTTTGAAAAACAAGATATTCTAAACTAATTTCATTGGTAGATTGGTAAAATGCAACTTTTAAGTTTTAGCTTAGTCTGTATCAGTCTGAGTTCAGTCTGTTCTCTTTGTTCCTGTGGGCTTGTCGGCTTCTCTCTCGCTGAAAGCAACAGCTTGCTGGACAGGAAGGACCTTGAATTAACAAAGCTGACCAGATAAGAAAACTAATTCTTGCACATGCTTTGAGCTAACAGAATTTTTCTCCTTAATTGCCTTTCTCTCTCTCTCTAACCCTTTTTGGGAAAAAAGGGAGGTAGGGAGGGAGAGTGGGGTACAGGGGGGGAATCCCCCTGGCTGGCTGGAGGGAAAAAGCTCTTCTGTATTACGTGCATTGCTGTATATTTTCTGTATATACTGTAGATACTGTATATTTGTGTACATATTCATTGCATTCCATTTATGCTTGTAAATACAGCTTATTTCATTTGCTTCTCTGACTGAGTTAGCTGTGGTTTCTTTGTGTGTGGGGGAGAACTTTCTCACCCCACAACATGCAGGCTCCCTCCTTCTCTGCCACATGGTCAGGCCTGATCCTTCTCCCTGCAACATCCACACCTCTTCAAAGACACTGGTTTTGTATTTTTATTTTTTCCCCATCCATCCTTGTCCTTACCCATGTGAACCCTTCCTGTTATTCATAGTATCATAATAACAGTCAGGGTTGGAAGGGACCACAAGGATCATCTAGTTCCAACCCCCCTGCCATGGGCAGAGAGACCCTGCACTAGATCAGGCTGGCCAGAGCCTCATCCAGCCTGGTCTTAAACACCTCCAGGGATGGGGCCTCAGCCACCTCCCTGGACAACCCATTCCAGGGTTTCACCACTCTCATGGTGAAGAACTTCTTCCTCACATCCAGTCTGAATCTCCCCACCTCCAGCTTTCTATAAAGTGAGTCACTTAAGGACACCTACACAGCACCCCAGTCTGCCCCACATAATTGTGACACAGGCAGCTGGAAGCTGGGGAAGTTCTGTGACACCCAATTTCTCTGTCTGAAACTTACCTTGAAATAAAATTTCTGATTTATGAACCGATAGGCTGGTTCTTTTGGGGTGTGTGTTTGGTGCTGGTGCTGGACAACTTTCTGGACCTTTTCCTATGTAACAAGCGGCAGAATATATTAAAGCTGGCAGCATGCATATATCAATAACAAATGGTGTATCAATGCTCACTTGCCTCATGTGCATACTGACATTTTGGATTTGGCTTCCTCCCAAACTTAAACCTACCTTGCATAAATAATTAAATCTTCAATCTGATATCAGGATACAGACTTCAAAATGTGACACAATGTTACAGGTTAGGCTGTATATATTAATTGCATTTCGTTCTGCTTGTAAAATACAGCTTTTCATTCACTTCTTCGACTGGGTTTAGCTGTGCTTTATGTGGTGGGAGGATTACACCTTCACATTACCACAAATAATAATTGGCTGCCCCAACGTGTGGCTTGGAATAATTGCTTTCCAGATGCAGGGTGAAATCTATTTGATTTATTTTCTGCTCAGATCAGGAGAGCGAGCATGAAGATGCTGTGGATTTTTAAACAGCTAGTTTTCTCGATCTTAAGTGTTTTGGTATACAAATATTAAGTGGAACTGCTGTGTGATCATTTAGGCAGATACCTAATGTACAAATTATGGTTTAAGTATAAAATTCAGCTGCTCTATGATCAGTTTTTGGGATTCTTTTGGCTTAAGAAGTATGGGAATGTGACTGCTACGGCACTGCCCATTGAGATACATGAGTGTAAAATCCCAGTAGGTGAGAGAGTAATTCTAAGTGATGGCTGGGATCCAAAAGTGATTTATTTGCTGTATGTGAATCTGCTGGTGGTGATAGTGATCATATACTTATTAATTGCACTGTATCGGGAGAAGGTATCTAAGACTTATTTCATTTGTAAGCATAGACCGAGGCGGAGGAGACATACCTCTAACTCGAGTCCAGAGATTTCTAGTGATGTAGAGAGAGGATAATCTGAATTAGTTAAGAACAGAGCTAAACAGGCTATTGGGAAGGCTGTTTTGAATGGCGGTGTTGGTGATTCTGGCAATCAGCCAGCAGTAGCAGCTCCTAAAATGGCAGCCCCCGTGTTCTCAGCAGGCATTAGAGGGGCAAAGCCATTTCCTTCATCGGCAGGACCAGAAGTGTCCTCTGCAGCAGCTATTTTGTCTCATAACCTGTTGGCTTCTGCTAAGGTGGCTGTGAATTCAAACATAGCTTCAATTAAGCAAGTAGCAGCCTTGGACAGAAGGGGAAGGCACAAAGCTGATCCAGGAGATGATGGTGGGGAGCAGCAAGATCCCACTGCTGCTGATGAGGGAACTTCTGCTAAAAAAAATCCTGCTGAGGAGGAAGAGAAGGTTTGTCTTAAAGATATAGCTGACTCATTGAGACCATCACTGGATGGAGATTGCTGGTTCTAGTAAGACAGCAGCTAATGGAGGTGCTTCAGAACTTAAAGAGATCCTTAGAAGAGAAACATGGGGCAGTAGAAACATGGGGACAACAACTACAGGAAGATGAGGCAGAGGAAGAGTCAGACGATGATATTCAGCATGCTAGCACCCCCAGGCAGGAGATAAGACATGTGAGGAAGGATTACATCAGAACAGAGAATGAGCCAATTCTAACTTGGCTTGCAAGATGTGCAGGTGCACCAGCTCTTGTAGTGGGAGACTAGTCAGCATCTCAGCTAGGCACACTCTCAAAGGATAATGGAATAGAGACGCATCTAGGCAGGTGTCTTGGTAAGGTTTCTCTGTGGGTACACCTTTTATTGGCAGCTCTCATGAGATACCCATCCAGAAATGACCTTCCATGGAATCCTAAACCCTGGTATACCATGGATGAGGGAATTAAATGTCAGAGAGGTACCCTATGGCGACCATGAAACTCTGAATCCTGATGAAATTCATGTAGGAATTGGTCTTGCTAAAAAGCTCATCAAACTTGCTCCTCCTAATTATGTTACTATTCTGGCAAACAGAATTGTGGCAAGAAATTATGGTGGAGCTCCTCCTACGGTTGGCCATTTCACTGATCAAATGAGACAATTGGAGGATAGTATAACATATGTTTCTTTGGTTTCAGCCTTTGAAATGCTTTTTGGTGAGCTTTCAAATTGCATGAAAGAACTGAAAGATTCCATATCCCAATTGGCACAAATAGATAATTCCAGTTCTTCCACTAGATGGATACAAGTTTCAGCTGTTAGGAATGGACGTCCTCCAAGGAAGTAATTCCAAAACAGATCAAACCAAAGCAGACCACAAAGGCAACCACGTGGGAGTATTTGGATAACTCTACGTGATAAGTTTGGTGAGAACATGAACAGATGGGATGGTCAACCAACTTCTAATCTTTTCAGGAGACTGAGGGAACTGCAAAGTGGCAGAACCTGAGGCAGCAATACCAGAAGGGTAGCTGTTACTTCTTCAGTTTCCCAGAACAACTCTAATAGCTCCAATAGTGATTCCAATTCTAACATCAGACAGTGTTCTCACTGCAGATGTGGACATATCCCCCATAATTAGGGGTGCCCTGCCTCCCGCCAGGGGGAGAAGAGTGATAATGGAGATAACAGAATCTATTGGGGTGTGTACATCCAGTGGCCTGGCACTTCACAATTTCAGAAGTACAGGGCCTTGGTTGACACAGGGGCTCAGTGCACCATAATGCCATCAAATTATCAGGGATCAGAGCCTATAACTATTTTGGGAGTCACTGGTGGATCTCAAGAGTTAACTAAGATAGAAGTTGATATAAGTTTAACTGGTAAACAATGGAAGTAGCATACTGTTGTGACCAGACCTGATGCACCTTGGATTTTGGGAATTGACTTTCCGAGAGAAGGGTGTTTCAAAGACCCTAAGGGTTACAAATGGGCTGTTGGAGTAGCATCTGTGGAAGTTGATGGAAAAAAATTGAATTTGTCTATCAGACCTGAGCTTTCTGATGAATCTGTAGTTGTGGGACAACATGAGATAGAGGACATAAAGTTGCCAGTTGCTTCTCAGACTGTGCATCACAGACAATACAGAACCAACTGTGACTCTTTTTTGCCCATTGAGAAACTGATTTGTCAGTTGGAAAGTCAGAAAGTCATCAGCAAAACTCATTCACCTTTTGCCAGTCCAGTGTGGCCTCTGTGAAAGCAAAATGGAGACTGGTGTCTAACAGTCGACTTCCGCGTCCAGAATGAAGTAACTCCACCTGTGAGTGCAGTAGTACCAAACATGATGTCACTCCAGTATGAGCTGGAATCCAAAGAGGCCAGATGGTATGCTACCATAGACATTGCTAATGCTTTCTTCTCTATTCCAATATCAGAGGAATGCAGGCCTCAGTTTGCTTTCACCTGGAGGGGAATCCAGTACACTTTCAACAGATTGCCAGTGGGCTGGATCCACAGCTCAAGCATCTGTCATGCAGTGATCCATGATGCTCTGGAGAAAGGTGGTGCTCCAGAACACATCCAGTTCATCGACGATATCATCGTCTGGGGTAAAACTGCTGAGGAAGTCTTCGAGAAAGGTAACAAAATCATTGACATTCTTCTGAGTGCAGGTTTTGCCATCAAGAGAGACAAGGTGAAAGGACCTACCAGAGAGATTCAGTTTCTGGGAGTGCAGTGGCAGGGTGGATGCTGACACATTCCAGTGGATGTGGTAAACAGAGCCTCTGCCATGGCAAGTCCTATGAACAAGAAAGAAACTCTATGATTCTTGGGGATAGTGGGATTTTGGACACAGTACATTCCTGGATACAGTCAGATTGTGAAACCTCTGTATGATGTGACTCGAAGGAGAAACAGTTTCCACTGGGGACCTGAACATCAAGCAGCCTTTTACCAGATAAAGCAAGAAGCAGTTCAAGCAATGGGTCTGGGACCTGTCCGAGATGGTCCAGATATTAAGAACATTTTGTATATGGCTGCAAGTGACAATGGTCCAACCTGGTGCTTGTGGCAAAGAGCTCCAGGTGAGACACATGGATGACCTCTTGGTTTCTGAAGTCCAGGTTACAGAGATTCAGAGGCAAATTGTACTCCAACAGAGAAAGAGATTCTAGCTGCCTATGAAGGAGTAAAAACAGCTTCTGAAGTAATTGGAATTGAATCACAACTTCCCTTAGCTCCCAGATTACCAGTTTTGAGTTGGATGTTGAAAGGCAAAGGTTCCACACCACATCATGCCACAGATGCCACATGGTCCAAGTAGATGGCTCTGATAATACAGAGAGCTCAAATGGGAAATCTTGAAAGACCTGGTCTAGTGGACGTGATCACAAGCTGGCCTGGAGGCACCAACTGTACTAAACCTCCAGAGGAGAGAGTAACTCGTGCTGAGGAAGCTCCTCCTTACAATGATCTTTCTGATGATGAAAAGAAATATGCTTTGTTCGCAGACGGTTCCTGTTGTCTTTGTCAGAAACAAGTGAAGGTGGAAGTCTGCAGTGTGGAGTCCAACACACTGAGTTGCAGAAGCAAAGGATGGAGAAAGAGAATCCAGTCAATTTTCAGAGGTAAAAGCTGTCCAGGTAGCTCTTAATATATCTGAACATGAGAGATGGCCAAAGCATTATCTCTACACCGACTCAAGGATGGTAGCCAATGCTCTGTGGGGTTAACTAAAGGACTGGAAAAAGAATGGTTGGCAGAGAAAAGGAAAGCCTATTTGGGCTGCTGATCTGTGGCAGGACATTGCTGATCAAATGGAGAAAATTCCAGTGAAGGTGAGACACATTGATACTCACATTCCTAAGAGCAAAGCTACTGAGGAACAGCAACACAACCATCAGGCAGATTTAGCTGCAAGAGTTTCTCAGGTAGATATGGACTCTGAGCTTGATCTCAACTGGAAACACTGAGGCGAGTTATTCTTAGCTCAGTGGGCTCATGATTCATCAGGACATCAAGGCAGAGATGCAACCTACCAATGGGCTCATGACAGATCCATAGACATTTCCACAGATGCTATCACAAGTCATCCATGACTGTGACATTTGTGCTGCTATTAAGCAGGCAAAGTGGATTCAGCCACTGTGGTATGGTGACAGACAATCCAAATACAAGTATGGTGAAGCCTGGCAGATTGCCTATATCACTCTACCACGTTCTTGTTCTCAGAAGCAGTATGTGCTTACTATTGTAGAGGCAAACAGTGGATGGTTGGAAACTTATCCAGTTCCACGTGCAACTGCATGCAACACCATTCTTGGTCTGGAGAGACAAATCCTGTGGAGACACGGAACTCCAGAGAGGATTGAGTCAGACAATGGAACTCATTTAAAAAATAATTTTCTAAAGAACTGTGCCAAAGAGCACGGTATTGAGTGGAGATTCCACATCCCCTACTATGCACCAGCTGCAGGAAAGATTGAATCCTACGATGGTTTGCTGAAGACCACTCTTAAAGCCATGGGGGGTGGATCTTTGAAAAACTGGGAGAAACATCTAGCACAAGCAACCTGGCTGGTAAATAGTAGAGGTTCAGTGAATCGAGCTGGACCTGCACACTCAGATCTGCTACAAAAGGTAGAAGGTGATAGAGTTCCTGTTGTTAGAGAAAAGAATCTGTTAGGTACAACTGTTTGGATATTTTCTCCCTCAGGAGAGGCCAAACCTGTCCAAGGGGTGGTTTCAGCTGAAGGTTCTGGTTGCACTTATTGGGTAATGCAAGAGAATGGTGAAATTCAGTGTATTCCAGCAGAGAGGGTTTAATTTCAGAGTGTTATGCAGATACATTGCGCCCAAGAAAGAATCCATGAGGAATCTATGGTGCATGAACCCTGAGAACCCTGAGAGCCCTGAGTCAGCTGAGAGTCCCTGATTCCTTTGCTTTGTCTGCAAAGAGACAAGCTGTTTTCTGCTGTCTTGTTTCCTGATTTTCTTGGACTTCTGAATCATCTACATCTGAGGATAGCCAGGATGACTATCAGAGGGACCTCGACCGACTGGACAGATGGGCAGAGTCCAATGGGATGGCATTTAATAAGTCCAAGTGCCGGGTGCTGCACTTTGGCCACGGCAACCCCATGCAGAGCTACAGGCTGGGGTCAGAGTGGCTGGAGAGCTGCCAAACAGAGAGGGACCTGGGGGTGCTGATTGACACCCACCTAAACATGAGCCAACAGTGTGCCCAGGTGGCCAAGAAGGCCAATGGCATCCTGGCCTGTATTGGGAATAGTGTGGCCAGCAGGAGCAGGGAGGTCATTCTGCCCCTGTACTCTGCATTGGTTAGGCCACACCTTGAGTACTGTGTCCAGTTCTGGGCCCCTCAGTTTAAGAAGGACATCGAGACACTTGAACGTGTCCAGAAAAGGGCAACAAGGCTGGTGAGAGGCCTGAGCACAAGCCCTATGAGGAGAGGCTGAGGGAGCTGGGATTGTTTAGCCTGGAGAAGAGAAGGATCAGAGGTGACTTCATTGCCCTCTACAACTACCTGAAAGGTGGTTGTAGACAGGAGGGGGTTGGTCTCTTCTCCCAGGCAACCAGCACCAGAACAAGGGGACACAGTCTCAAGCTGTGCCAGGGGAGGTTTAGACTCGAGGTGAGGAGGAAGTTCTTCACTGAGCGAGTCATTCGTCATTGGAATGGGCTGCCCAGGGAGGTGGTGGAGTCGCCGTCCCTGGAGGTGTTCAAGGGGAGATTGGACGTGGCACTTGGTGCCATGGTCTAGTTGTGAGGTCTGTTGGGACAGGTTGGACTTGATGATCCTTGGGGTCTCTTCCAACCTTGGTTATACTGTGATACTGTGATACTGTGAACTTATGAATTGTAAATATTATTTTAAATTAGATGGACAGTATGAACAGCCAATCACATTGTTTAGAAGGGGTGGATTGTGACAGGTTAGTCTGTGGCTTTAAGAAAAGGACAGCTATAGAATTCTCTATCTGAATGTTTAGGTGTAAAAAGGAAAACAAAAATAATTCTAAACTAATTTAATTGGTAGATCAGTAGAATGTAGCTTTAAGAACTTACAGTCTGTCTTCAGTCTTTTCTGTTCCTGGCCAGCCTGCATGCAACTGACCTTGGACTGAAACTAATGAGATAAGAAAACTAACTTTCTTAACAACTGCTTTGAACTAAAGATTTTTCTCTTAATATTCTAGGCTTTTGTCTTTCTCCTTTTTCACCCAGTTAACTACTAGGGGAAAGGGGAGGAAGGGAGAGAAGGGTTTTTTGGGGGAACCCAGTGGGGATTCTCCTCAAGAGGGTCTTTCTGTGTTCCATTCTTTCCTGTATATTTTTGTGTATACTGTAAATACTGTATATTTTTGTACATATTAATTGCATTTCATTCTGCTCGTAAAATACAGCTTTTCAGTAACTTCTCCAACTGAGTTTAGCTGTGCTTTATGTGGTGGGAGGATTAAACCTTCACACTACCACACACAATCAGCTGAACGTCAAACTACAAGCAGAATAAAAATATAATGTAAGCATGGAATTTAATAACTGTAAATTCCTTCTGAAACAACACTTTAAATGCATGTCCTTCATTTCCTGTTCTTGCAGGAAATGGTATTGTGCATAAGTTAAATGATTAACGCCATTTATTGACTTCTTGTATTAGAAGCTGGATACCTTTTTTTTCAGTGAACTTCAACTTAAAACAGATGGTTACAATTAAAATTCTAAGACACATGCTTAGTTCTACTAACTTTCTCTAAAAGTAGTAAAAATTAAAGCCCCAACATTTTTTCAAAACAACAATTTATTTATATATATCTTAAAAGATGTCTTTACAGGAAAGTTAAGCTTTAAAATGAGAATGTCAATTTTGCTTTCAGTTTGATAATTTTCTTTAGGAAGATATTTTCTATATGAAGACAATTTTTTTTGGTCAAAACTGTATTGTCTTGAATCATTCTCTAAACACATTATGATCACTAATTATGATTTGCAATATTTGTAGTAATCAGAAATTACAGCATTATGGATTATGAATAAGAAGACAAGTACTTCCAAATATCAGAATATAAGTTATGAACCTACTCTAGGAGAGGAAGAGTGAGGTTAAAGCATCTAATGCAAAGAAATAAATTTGATGACAAAGACTTCCAGCACATTGTTGCAGCAGAATTATATTTAAGAATAGGGGCTCCCTAAAGTATGAAAAAAAAAAAATTCCAAAGCTCACTCTATCCTTATTTTATGTTGTTAAATTTAGCTCACAATTTCATAATGGTGTTGAGTGTCTTATAAGTCTATATGGAAGAGAAAAGATACATTTCTGATCCTAGTCTGTCTTGAAAGTTAAATATATTCCATTTTTGAAACTTTCCCATCTTCTGCTTTCTTGGGATAAGAAACAATACAAATATTTCAGTTCTTTACTAGGACTGGAGACTGAAAAAGAAAAGTGGATCCCAAATTCTGCTCTGAAAGATTGCAAATATTTCTGAAGTGCTGATTCTCTGTGGTGTTGCTTCCCATCTAGTGAGGAAGGACACATTATTCTGAACTAGTATCTGAATAAATCTGCAGATTTTTTTTAATCCTTGTTAAAAGTAAAGAAATATAGAGTAGTACAAACTGCAAGGGAAGAGCTTATTTGGAGCTTTTGGTTAATATGATCATGAAATGCTTTTAAAATGCCATGAAAGAAGGTTGCGCACAATGATGGACTGAGTCAATAATTTTGAAGTCAGCACTATTTCAGTATCAGCTATATATTCCACAGTCACATTGGAAGCAGAATAAATAGAAATATGTAAATAATAAGTGATATATGTATGTAGTGCTGACAGCTGAATAATATAATTTAAATGACTACTTTGAATACACATTTTCTTACATTTTGACATTGCTGTGCAAATGGCAGAGATTTCTTAGGCTGAGGGTATAGACTGATTAGCATTTCATCTATACATATGAGAGTATAATTTTAAAATAATTTTTAATTTTTTTTTTTTTACTTAAGGTCTGTAATTAATCATCACATCATAGTAATGTTAAGCAATATGTCCCGAAATACCATACACTACCCATTGCCCCTATTTATAAGCACATGCAAATATAAAATTGTGAATAGATCCACTTTTTTCTCAGTACCCTTTGTTACAGTGTATTTTAACTGTTTCTATGGAGTAGAATTGATCAAAGTCCAAGTGCTTTCATCAGTTGAGAATTGTTAAAATGTTCAGTTCACCACCACTGAAATACTTTCTTCATGTTCCGTATAACTTCTGTATAAAATAAGTCCAAAAAACTCAAATGAGTCCTAGAAAGTCAAATCATATGGGGAAAAAAAAAATATGAAGCCCTGCAAAGTTGTGGTAGTAAGAGTACCTTTTTCTTGTATTTGGGGGTGTTCTTGCCTTTCACACATATTTTCCCTCTCCTACACATATTTTCCCCCTCCTGCACTGTTTTTTTTTTTAATTCCTCCTTTCCAACTCAACTTCTTCTAATAATTTCACTGTTAGGGCTCACTTAATCCTCATGTCAGTGTCATTAAGGATATCAGAATATCAGCATGGCTGTAAATCTAAACCACAGATTATAAAATCTCAGTATTTGCCAAAAGGCATACTTGAATATCATAGGGTAGTTCTGGAAACTCCTCGATTTGTTTTGTTAAACTTGCAAATATATAAAATTTTCTATTACTTAATAAGTGACCATTGTTTATTTTAAAACAATTAAAATCACAGACAAACAAACAAACAAAACCAACAACGCAAACAAGCAAACAAAACCTAGCAAAAATCCTTCAGGAAGAGAATAGTGATTACACTGCTATAAATATAAAAAGGATGATATTGCAACACACCCTAAGGGATGAGAAAGCTGATCCCTTCTTCAGAAGAAAATTGCTTATAAAATGCCGAGGGTTTTTTTTTTACAAAAATACTCTCCTCCTCAAAAAGCCTTTTTAATCTCCTGAACATATATTTCCTGCCTCAAAGTATAAAATATATGTTGGCTGCCAGCATACATTTCGTCTAATGAAGAATACTGTGAAAGCATGTGAATTTATGTGAATGAATGTTACTAATTTCAATTTTACCTCATTAGAGCTAATTCTTTTGTGGTTGTCCTTTAGTCTTTATTGTAACCACTCTTATACTGAAATTATAGAAATGGGCATTTATTGTATTTCATGTCTTCAGTATTAAAAACTTGCAGTTACCACAGAAAAGAGAGTATATCCTCCAGTCATGTTATTTTGCCCTCTCCAGTGTCACTCCTCTGACACATAACAAATGGGGAGAGCTCAGCACTGATGCTTAAAATACAAAGGTCTCGTTTAATGGAAGTTTACACCTTTGATGACAGTCTGATGAAAGTCACATCAGCATGGGGAAATGGGCAGAAACACATGATTTGGGACTCTTCTTTCAATGGTAACTGGGCTTACAGATTGTAGTTTTATCCACAATGCCAAGAAACATTCTTGGGTATTGGGAAGTCACAGCCAGGGATAGAAAGAGATTTCTTTAGTAACTGACCAACCTAGAAGGTTGAATGTGATGGTAGCCAAGCCAATATTTTTCCCAAGAGTATCTCTTTAAACAGTGTGATTGTGCCTGCCCAAAGGGTAAGAGATGAAGTCCTAGATAGGTTTAGGTCTCATGAACAAGAAATTACTTTTGTGCTATGGAAAAGGAAGACACATGTACACCCATACCAAAATGCAGTGAGAAGTGAAGGAATCGAGTAATTCTGACTCATAGTCAATGGGGTACCAAAGAATTGCCATGATGAAACACTGCAGATCTGAGTAACTTAATATAGATACTGGAAGCCACTTAAATGGCTTCACAGACTAACATTGTCTGTAGCTATCTTCAGCTTTAGACTATACAGAGTGTGTAGAAAACCTTTAAAACTGGAAGCACTGAAAAAAATTAAAATATTGATTTATTTGTAAGCAGATAAGCAGAAAACAGAACTGAGAAGCTCAATGTTCTCCATACTGGAGGTAATTAGCCTGAATTAGAGTAAGTGTCAGAGGAAAGGCTCAACAATTCTATAATTTCACTTAAAAAAAAATCACTCTCAAAATGTGTGAGTACACAGAGACAGTTCACTGGCATATTTAGAAATACAATGAATTTCCAAGTAAGATACAACATAAAGAGTATGGAAAAATATGTATTGCTCAAATGAATTTGTTGTGCAATATCCCTTATCTGGCCACGTGCTTTTGCTCAAGAAAAACACCAGGAGGTGTATCCATTCCTCCATTTAAAATGTGTGAATAATTATATCAAAATCAGGAATTTAAACACATAGCAAATCTGAGGCCCAATTTAGCTCAATCTGTTCCCCTAGGGAAAAGGAGGAAAAAAAGCAAAAAAAAAAAAAAAAAAAAAAAACACAAAACAAACACACAAACAAAAACCCAAACACACCAAAAAAACCCCAACTTTATGGAAAATAAAATAAATTTTTTTTAAAAAAATCTATATAAGGAAGGGAGAAATAAATTTGTTGAAAAGTGGCGAAAGAGTTTTTCCCATCTGGGAAAGGAGAACATGATGCAGATGTGTAAGAAAGACACTGAAAACATTTGATTTAGGGTTTTGTATCTAATATGTTTTTTAACAGTGAAACATATTTTACCCTTAAATATGTTTCTCTGAAAACTTTCCTGACTCATAATCAATACAATCTATTCAAGGTCGTCTATGTATTAGTCCAGATAGCTGCCAGCAGATGAGGAAGCTAAAATTTCTATTTGCATTTAGAGATGTGGGAACAGCCTATTAAGATCTCTCACTTGCCTAATCACATTTCCACCAACACATTGAAACACAGTTTCTCAGTGTACAGCACAAGGAAGCAGCCTTCCAGGAATGACTTTACTGCTAAGTAAATCAGTGTTTCTTTTCTTATAGTCATTCTGAATAGCACTGCTATTTCAAGACAGCACAATGAAGGATATTTTCAAGAAACATGTCATTGCCCCCCTGGGAATGTAGTAGTATAGGAAGCAAAATAGAGGGTTTGCAAGCTGCTGTTTGGAAGAGATTTAAGCACTAGTAAGCAGGCCCCTGTGGAGAGAGAAAATGAAAATGTGTTTAACCCTTTTTAACCTACTAGAACAGCATCATGATTGTTTTACGCTGCATTCAACTAAGTTTGTCTAGTTCTATTTCAATGTTTTTGAAAACCCAATTAATAAAAAGTGTTCCTTAATTGTAGGAAAATAATTAATACTGCAGATAGTACTGTCCTTCTCTGTGTGCTGGGTTACACCCATCCTTGATGGGAGCTGAAACAAGAGCCCAGTCCCCAGGTGGACAAAAGAAATTTGATCCAGATGGGCAGAGAGAGACTTGGTTTTCCCCCCATCCAAGGGAAAAGGTCCCCTGGGTGAAAGGTGGTCTATTCCACTCCCCCTTCCTGTCCAGCAGCCTATTTAAGGAGAGACACACGTGACCTCATTCTCTTTTCCCTGCTTCGCCTGTTCCAGAGAGGTCATCTACTGTCCTGCCTCCTGCATTTGACCATGTGGTGGGGGCCTACTTTCCAAGCTGCATCTATGCTTTCTGAAGAACTGAATCCTCTTACGTCCAGGGAATATAAGCCCATCTGGGTTTGGTTTTGTATATTTTACTATTTAACCTTATCCCTTACCTTTGTAAACCCTCCCTGTTATTGCCATATATATATTTTGTTTGTTAAAACATTATCTTTTACTTCCAAATCAATTCCAGATCATTTTCTTTTATAATCCTACCTCTCCTTTCCCCTGCCTAATTTCCTTCCCTTTACAAGAAAAGGGTGAGGGGAAGGAGTCTCAATCTGCTACCATTTGGGCTTTAAGACTCCGAATAAAGCTCAAACCAGCCAAGATATTCTTGGCATTCCCAGCATGGGATTTGAAAAGTAGTACTTTTTTAGAAAAAATAATACTTTGTTTGGAAGGAAAGGATTAGAAGTAGAGATGTTCATTTTATAGACTCTGATAGTCCGAGTTTTTGGCTGTTTTTTTTTTGACCTATATATATATATATGTAAACTAATAACTCACCATGTGATTTGGTAAATGATAGAGATGGTGTTTGACTGTGTAAAAACCCTGTTGATGCGGTTTTGCATGTAGCTCTTGAATTCTGTATGTTTTACCGGCAGCAAGATTTTATCTGATATAAAAATGTTTTTGAAGGAAAATGGTATTATATGGCAATATGCTCCATATGTTTAAAGGTAATCCTGGTAATTAGATCAGTTTTGACCACATGGGGGGAGGTGATGGCCAAGGGGACAATGGGAATAACACATTTCTTTGTGAGTTCTTATTGCAGATAAGGGTGTAGCAGAGCCTCCCCCCACACCATGCCTCCAGGCCACCATGAGAACCAGAACCTGGAGGGGGAAGGGTCTGGCTGTCATGGCTGCTGCTTATCTCATCCCCTGGCCTGCCCCCAGCCTCGGCCCCTACGGTTTGCCCCACCACTGACAGATTCCCACTTAACCCCTGATGCTCCTACCCACATCACATAGTCTCTCTAGCACCTGCCACCAGACACCAGAAAATGACGTGTAGATCAGTTCCAGGCACAGGCAGTGGAGAAGGCACTTTAACAGGACCCAGCACACTGTTAATGTGTTAGTAATATTAATAGAAATGCTAGTATTTGTTCCTTGTGAGAGAATTCTCTGGCAGACTTAGAAGAGGCTAGGGTGAAAGCAGCAGCCAGGGCTGACTCAGGATACCAAGAGCTAGAGCAGCCCTTAAGGCTTGGCTGACTGAAGGCCACAGGCACAGCCTGTACCCTCCTCACCTCCCACTGCCCATGACAGGCCTGGGCCATACCTGTCCTGTCCATCGTCTTGCTGCACTGCAAAATAGCCTCCCTTGCACCCTCAGCTCTTTCCATCCCAGAATGCTGCACCCCATAGGGAGGGCTCTACTCAACCCAGTGTATCCCCAGCTCCCAGCATGCCCACCAGGGGTGACTCCACTTTTGAAACACCTTCCTGAGCCCCAGGCTGTGGATGAAGGTGAGGCTTTAAGGCCAAGCTATGGTGGACAGTCCTCACAGCTATGCCTCAGGTTGCCCCACACCCTCCTCAGCTGAGTGCCATGGGGTGAAGACTCACAGCAGTGCTAGAGGCCACAGTTATGTGCCATGGGGCTTTGACCCAGAAGTGCATTGATAATTTCTGCTGTGACTTTCCTAAGACCAGGTGCAGTGGGGCTTGGTGGGGGTGTCTGAGGCTGTGTTCACAGCCTCACACCTGAGCTAAATGCCATCCATCTTATCTTTCCACCTGACACAGGGTATCTCTGGGCTGCCTCCATCCCTGTCACTTCTTGGGTCTCCTCTTGCCCCTGTGCTTCATCTTAGATTCAGATCCCTGCCCTGGCTCACACTAAAACAAATTAAATTTAAGTTTCATCCACTCTTTGTTGAGCTGGAAAAAGTATTTCTATTTTGCTAAACATTTTAGTTGCTAGATGCTTTATTAAAAAAAAAGTTCTGCGGTATTAGAAGATTATTTTCCTTCAGCTTTTAAAATTTTTTTCCAATATTCTTAGTATTTGAAAAAATGCTCTATAATATTGTAAGAAAAAATAATTATTTGAAAAACATGTCTTTTGTTTTATTATGAAATCCTTATAGATTTCATTTCCATATTAACTTTGTATTTTTGCAAAGCCTCTAGGTCAATATACCGCCTATTCTGTTAACTACCTGCTGTTGACACACTTTTTTCCTCAGAGTACAAGGAACATGAGACAACACAGCAAAACCAACCTTTTTCTGTAAGCTAACTTACTGTGCCTTGGAGACAACTGCAGTAGCGACACTGATCTGCATTTGTAATAAAGTTAAAAAGTGTTCATTTATAAAATCCACCTATCATTTTAATGTAATTAAGAATTTAAAATTAAAAGCACAGATGAACTTTTTTCTGTTGTAATGCTACTTCTTCCCACCATTATAAAAAGAAAAAAAAAGAAAAAAAGATTGTTTATATGGCTTTCTAATTCTGCTGTTATTGGCTTCTTTTATATGTAATGAATGAAAATAGTACTTGATAGCATTTGCCATTTATGAAAATAGCATGTTATCACATAGAATTTGCTCAACAATTCCTATAAACTAATAAGGAAAACCTTCTACAAAGGGTCAATTTATACATCAAGCAAATGCTACAAAACAGGTGTTGGTAAACTGAGAAGTCATAAAAAGGCATGGTGGGGGAAGGCACTATAAACCAAGAAAATGTTGCAATTATTTCTTCTGTTCATACATTAAAAATGAGTTATAAAATGCATCCTGGTGCCAGACTACAGTAAACTTTTTGTGCTATGTTTTTACTTTTTCTTTAAGTCAAGAACTATGGTCTAAATAAAACATCTGACATATAGGAAATGCCACATATGTACATATTGAGAAAGTTATGTTCTTTGGAGAAAGAAAGTGTGTATATATATATATATATATATACTTATCTTGAATGTACCATTGTTATAAAACACAATGATTTTTTTTTCCCAAAAAAATAATGGTAGAATATTGGAATCCCTTCTTTAAGTCCTTAAAGCCATTATGCATTGCGGTACTAGCTGGGTGAAGTTTAATTTGCCAATGAAAGGTTTAGAAAAGAAAAAACAAATTGTTATTTTGCCTATTCCTGTTTCTCACATCTTCTCACGATGTCATCCTGTATCTCTAACCCTTTCTGAATATAACATATTTCTACAAGCAGTTGATACAAAGAACCAGGAATCCAAAGTCTTCTGAACAGATGTGCAAGTAATGCATACTTGGATTTTTGTGGTGTTTGTTTTCTGTTTGGTTGGTTGTTTTTAAATGGAAATTAAAGATAAAAACAAACAAAACAACTAAAACAAACCCAAAGAAAGCAAGAAAACTGACACACAGTAATCCTCAAGTTACAAAAAGTTATTGTAAGGAATTAAATTTGTTTTCCTCATGCTTGCTTCAACATTGTTTGTCCTGAGATGTTTTCCCGCCATTGTCCCAGGAAGATAGGTGTTTATCTACAAGACCATAAGCTCTGTGAATATAGCTGCTGGTAACTAGACAAGGCCACGGGTTTCACATTCAATGGTGTTGGGATGCAAGCTGGGATTCACTGTGACAATTGTACGGGTCTTTTGTTAGAGAGAATCCTCACAGGTGATTGGTGAAGCAATACAATAAATCCAGGTTGGAAGAGACCATCAAGATCATCATGTCCAACCTATCAACCAATCCAACCCACCTAAACAACTAGATCATGGCACCAAGCACCCCATCAAGTCTCCTCCTGAATACCTCCAATGAAGGTGACTCCACCACCTCCCTGGGCAGGCCATTCCAATGGGCAATCACTCTCTCTGTATAGAACTTCCTCCTAACATCCAGTCTAAACCTCCCCTGGTGCAGCCTGAGACTGTGTCCTCTTGTTCTGCCGTTGCCTGCCTGGGAAAAAAGACCAACCTCTGCCTGTCTACAATCTCCCTTCAGGTAGTTGTAGAGAGCAATAAGGTCATCCCTGAGTCTCCTCTTCTCCAGGCTAAGCAACCCCAGCTCCTTCAGCCTCTCCTCATAGGGCTTGTGTTCCAAACCCCTCAACAACTTTGTTGCCCTTCTCTGGACACGCTCCAGCAAGACAACATCCTTCCTAAACTGAGGGGCCCAGAACTGGACACAGGACTCTAGGTGTGGCCTAACCAGTGCTGTGTACAGGGGCAGAATGACCTCCCTGCTCCTGATGGCCACACTGTTCCTGATGCACGCCAGGATGCCATTGGCCCTCTTGGCTGCCTGGGCACACTGCAGGCTCATGTTCAGCCTCCCATCAACCAGTACCCCCAGGTCCCTCTCTGCCTGGCCACTCTCCAGCCACTCTGAACCCAGCACTGCATGGGGTTGTTGTGGCCAATGTGCAGAATTTGGCACTTGGATGTGTTCAATCTCATGCCGTTGGATTCTGCCCATCTGTCCAGCCTGTCCAGGTCCCTCTGCAAAGCCTCTCTGCCCTCCAGCAGATCAACTCCTGCCCCCAGCTTGGTGTCATCCGCAAATTTACTGGTAATGGACTCAATGCCCTCATCCAGATCATCAATAAAGATGTTGAAGAGCATGGGGCCCAGTACTGATCCCTGGGGCACACCACTAGTGACTGGCCGCCAGCTGGATGTGGCACCATTCACCACCACTCCCTGGGCTCGGCCCTCCAGACAGTTCCTAACCCAACGCAGTGTGCTCCCGTCCAAGCCATGGGCTGCCAGCTTGGCCAGGAGTATGCTGTGGGGAACAGTGTCAAAGGCCTTGCTGAGGTCCAGGTAGACCACATCCACAGGCCTCCTCACATCCACCAGGCAGGTCACCTGATCATAGAAGGAGATCAGGTTGGTCAGGCAGGACCTGCCCTTCCTAAATCTGTGCTGGCTAGACCTGAGCCCCTGGCCATCCTGTAAGTGCTGTGTGATTGCACTCAAGATGACCCGCTCCATAATCTTGCCTGGTACTGAGGTCAGGCTGACAGGCCTAGAATTCCCTGGCTCTTCCAACCAGCCCTTCTTTTGCCTCCCTAATTTTTTTCCTACAAGACCTAGCAATTTCCCTAAACATTTCATGGGTTGCCTCCCCTTCCTTCCAAAGACAATACATCCTCTTTTTTTCCCCTTAGTTCCTTTAGAAGTTCATTACCCATTCAGGCTGGCCGTCTGCCCCGGTGGCTCATCTTCCGGCACGTTGGCACAGCCTGTTCCTGCACCTTCAAGAGCTCTTCCTTGAAGTAGGTCCAGCTCTCCTGGACCCCTTTATTTTTAAGGGCTGTTTCCCAAGGAACCTTCTGAGTTATCTCCTTGAGTAGCCTGAAGTCTGCCCTTAAACTGGGGCCTAAACACCCTCTGACCACCACATCACCCACCAGCCCTTCCCTGTTGGGGAAGCATAGCCTTACCCCCGGTAGGTTCATGCAGCACCTGGGATAAGAAGCTGTCCTCCATGCACTCTAAGAACCTCTTAGATTTCCTCCTTTCTGCTATGTTGTGAACAAGGTCAGGCGATCTTGAGACAGCTTTAAGCTGCCTATAGAATGCTTCATCAACATCTTCCTCCTGGTTAGGTGGTCTACAACAGACTCCAACCAGGATGTCTGCCCTGCTGGTCTTCCCTCTAATTCTCCCCCACAAGCACTCAACCCGATCGTGCCTTGCCTGTCTCTCTTGAAGAGCCTGTAGCCATCAATTGCAGTGCTCCAGTCATGCGAGTTGTCCCACCACGTTTCCGTGATGGCAACTACATCATATCTTTCCTGCTGCAACAAGGCTTCCAGCTCCTCATGTTTGTTGCCCATACTTCGTGCATTAGTATACATGCACTTCAGCCGGGCTGCTGGTTTCGCCCCTGACTCCAGCTTACCACCCTCAGACTCCTGTCTGGGGGGACTGGTTTCAGCCCCTTCCCCCTTCGAAGCTTGTTTAAACCCCTGTCAATGAGGCCTGCTAATTCCCTTCCCAGAATCCCCTGCGGAGTTGGCAGGATTCAAACCTGCGCGGGGAAATCCCAATGGATTTCTAGTCCATTGCCTTCACCACTCGGCCACAACTACCTGTGCCAGTTTACCTAAAGCAGTTTAGATCTAAAAGAGCACACCTCTGTAACAGACTCAATCTTGTCTCTCTTGATGTGAATCAACAAAGGTAAAATCACCTCCTTGCCCACACAATAGCTGATTCGTGTTGGGCAGATGCCACTGGATAATGACTCTTTGGAATGTGCATAGACAAGATCATCTCTACTCATCAGCTACCCTCGAAAGGGAGGATGGTGAAACGGACAATGGTTTCACCATCTGGACACATACATAAAAAACTGTATAAAAGATCTGAGCAACTACTGGCTCAGAAGAAAGAAAAGACCTGAGCAATGCCGCTCTGAAGAAAAATGAAGAAAATTCCAGCAGAGAAAAGGACAGACACAGGAGAAAAGACATCACCATGTAGCCTGGACCCAGCAGACCAGGAGGAATCCTCTCTCCATGTCTTCTAAGTTCTGCCCTCTGCCATTCATGGAGCTGAAGAAGCTGCTCGGAGAAGGACTTGGACTTTGGGATCTCTCCCTCCCCTCCTCCAGTGGAGGACAGCAGGGCCAATGAGGATGACATTTGCATGCCAAAGGGGCAGCACACTTCTTCTACAGACCCAAACTGTCTTGGGGGTGAGGGGTGTGGTATTATAATTCCTTTCCACTTCTACCTCCCTCTTACCCCTCTCTCTCACTCTCCCTTCTTCTGTTCCATCCACTTTATTCTGTTAATAAATAGCCTTGCTGTTGATACTTTGGCCTCATTTGTGCCTATAATTTCATAACACAGGAATATTCAAAAGAACTGAGTCTCTTACCCTCTTTGAACCGAAACAGCCTCTTATCATGGGACTGGGGCTGACATGTATATCTAACCTTAGGACTTGGACAAACACCAGTCAAACATAGCTATAGCCATAGCAACTGAATGATAAACTGTGACCACATATGAAATTGGAAAAGGTATAAAACCTCAAAGGTAACAGGGAAGTTTGGAGCTCCCCAACTGATTGAAGCATTGAGGATCAGGGAGACATCTCTTGGTAACTATTGCTTTTGCTGTCTCTTGATTTTTTTTTCTCTCTCCTTTTCTATATTTCTAACTTTCCCTCCTGAACATGTAGGCAAAAGAAAATTCAAGCAGTTTTCCCAATCCACTTCTCATTTCCTTCTTGATTTCATTTGGGGAATCCATAAAAGAGCCACCTTTTCCACAAGAGATGATCAAGGCAGATATATAGTTAGAAATTATTATTCTGTGGTTGCCAGTGCACTTTTAGTGATGCTTTTCCTCAGTTATATCCATTCTCCATAAAACACTACTAAGAAATTGTCTGTCTTCAGGTAATTGAAAGCTCTTTCATAGTACTTTTATATAGATTCATGTTTTCTTATGTAAATCCTTTAATCTTATTTGGTAAAAAGATGCACTATCCTTTTAGACTGGAAGTAAAAATTCTTCAACAAATAAATGTTTTCAACAGTATTAACTGTCATGTTGAAATCTGGATTATAGCTACATTGGTTTAAAGTAAGCACAACATTTTTTTATGTCACTAAAGAAACTCAGAATAAGTTAGGATTCTCTTAGACTTGTGTGTCATTAGCCAGCTTTACTTACAAGTTCTTGAAATATCAAGGAATAACAAGGAAATTGGTGGCAGTGACAGCATTCTGTACATAATTGCTTGATAATATATCTATTTTGATCAGGCTTCTTGTATATGACAATAACTTAATTGTAGTCAGCTGCACCTGGGTCCTAAAAAGGGCATATTCATGTATTACAAGGTGTTCCGTTGCAGAGGGATTATTTGCATGATGAAGTCTATGAATAGGTGAATAACTGTAAGATAGAGCCACAAGTAATTGCTGCCTAAACAGTTTTACTGATTGTTCAGCAGAAGAAAATAAGTCACTGCAACACTTTTTTTCTTGTTATTTTAAAATAAAAATAGTCCTTTATACATGGGAAGCTGCATCATACACTGTTTGAATTAATTGGATTATAAATATTCTGTTTAACAGTATGGGAAGTCTAGCAATAGGAAGATATTGTGATCTTTTTGTGAATAAAGAAGAATGTCTGAGCAAGACTTTCCTTTACAGAGACTATTTGTATCCAGTGCCACTTAAAATACAGGTGTCTCAAGTAAGCAGAATAGATAGGAATTCCAAGTCTACTTCAAGAAAATTCTTACAGATGTTGAGCTAAAGCTAGATTTGCTTCAGGTTTTTAGCTTCAAAGTTGATTCAACCAGTGCAGCCCTGTTGCCTAAATTCAGGTGTAACTACAGCTTTGATCTTCCTTAATTTATCTAAATTACCAATACAGTAAACTCATTGCAATGTAGGAATTAGATGCTTCTTTTCTTGGCTAGTTTCAGATGACTTAGTGATACCTATTGTGCTTTATCTATTAAAAAAAACAAAGCAAACAACAAAGAAACCCACAGAAACCCACAAAAAGAAAAAACAAACAAACAAACAAAAAAACCCACCCAAAACCCACACCAAAAACGTAGCCAACCAACAACAAAACAAATAAACAAACAAAAAAACAAACCAAATTCACAAAACGCCTAAAAATTCTGAAGAGGAGTTTCTGCTTAAGAGTAATTAGGAATTTTTCAATGTAGTTTGGGTAGGTGGAGAATTACTGCCATCTGCTGGACAGATTTTTATTCCTGATGTAACAGAATCGCAGAAACATTTAGGTTGGAAGAGACCCTCGGGATCACTATGTCCAACTGACAGCCCTACCCTACAAGGTTGACTCCTAAACCATATCCTCAAGCACCACATCCAAACAATCCTTAAACACATCCAGGATTGGTGACTCAACCACCCCCCTGGGCAGCACATTCCAATTCCTGACCACTCTCCATGAATTTTTTTTCCTAATGTCCAGTCTAAATTTACCCAGTTGCAGCTTGAGGCCATTCATTCTTGTTCTATCACTAATCACCTGGGAGAAGAGACCTGCACCAGCCTCTTGACAATGTCCTTTCAGGTAGTTGTAGAGAACAATGAGGTCTCTCCTCAGCCTCCTCTTTTCAAGACTGAACAGCCTCAGCTACTTACAATACAATACAATACAATACAATAAATCCAGGTTGGAAGAGACCATCAAGATCATCATGTCCAACCTATCAACCAATCCAACCCACCTAAACAACTAGATCATGGCACCAAGCACCCCATCAAGTCTCCTCCTGAATACCTCCAATGATGGTGACTCCACCACCTCCCTGGGCAGGCCATTCCAATGGGCAATCACTCTCTCTGTATAGAACTTCCTCCTAACATCCAGTCTAAACCTCCCCTGGTGCAGCCTGAGACTGTGTCCTCTTGTTCTGCTGTTGCCTGCCTGGGAAAAAAGACCAACCTCTGCCTGTCTACAATCTCCCTTCAGGTAGTTGTAGAGAGCAATAAGGTCACCCCTGAGTCTCCTCTTCCTAAACTGAGGGGCCCAGAACTGGACACAGTGGCTCTTCATAAGATTTTTTTCTCCAGGCCCTGCACCAGCTTCATTGCCCTCCTCTGCACTCCAACACCTTGACATCTACGTTGTATTGAGGTGCACAAAACTGGATACAATACTCAAAGTGGGACCTCACAAGTACAAGGGGACAATAACCTCCCTACTCCTGCTAGGCACAGCATTTTTACAATACAATACAATACAATACACCAGGTTGGAAGAGACCTTCAAGATCATCACGTCCAACCTATCAACCAATCCAACCCACCTAAATACAATACAATACAATACAATACAATACAATACAACCCACCTAAACAACTAAACAACTAAACCGTGGCACCAAGCACCCATCAAGCCTCTTCTTGAACACCTCCAATGAAGGTGACTCAACCACCTCCACGGGCAGCCGATTCCAATGGGCAATCACTCTCTCTGTTCCTCACACTGTTCCTGATGCACGCCAGGATGCCATTGGCCCTCTTGGCTGCCTGGGCACACTGCAGGCTCATGTTCAGCCTACAATCAACCAGCACCCCCAGGTCCCTCTCTGCCTGGCCGCTCTCCAGCCACTCTGAACCCAGCCTGTAGCACTGCATGGGGTTGCTGTGGCCAATGTGCAGAACCTGGCACTTGGATGTGTTCAATCTCATGCCGTTGGATTCTGCCCATCTGTCCAGCCTGTCCAGGTCCCTCTGCAAAGCCTCTCTACCCTCCAGCAGATCAACTCCTGCCCCCAGCTTGGTGTCATCCACAAATTTACTGATGATGGACTCAATGCCCTCATCCAGATCATCAATAAAGATGTTGAAGAGCATGGGGCCCAGCACTGATCCCTGGGGCATACCACTAGTGACTGGCCGCCAGCTGGATGTGGCACCATTCACCACCACTCTCTGGGCTCAGCCCTCCAACCAGTTCCTAACCCAACACAGTGTGCTTCTGTCCAATCCATGGGCTGCCAGCTTGGCCAGGAGTTTGCTATGGGGAACGGTGTCAAAGGCCTTGCTGAGGTCCAGGTAGACCACATCCACAGGCCTCCCCATATCAACTAGGTGGGTCACCAGAAGGAGATCAGTTTGGTCAGGCAGGACCTGCCCTTCCTAAATCCATGCTGGCTAGGCCTGAGCCCTTGGCCATCCTGTAAGTGCTGCGTGATCACACTCAAGATGACCTGTTCTATAATCTTGCCTGGCACTGAGGTCAGGCTGACAGGCCTAGAATTCCCTGGCTCATCCAACCAGCCCTTCTTGTGGATGGGCACCACGTTGGCCAGCTTCCAGTCTTCTGGGACCTCTCCACTGAGCCAGGACTGCTGAAAAATGATGGAGAGCAGCTTGGCCAGCTCATCTGCCAGCTCTCTCAGCACCCTAGGATGGATCCCAGCCAGTCCCATGGCCTTGTGGGGGTTCAAGCGGCTCAGAAGATCTAAGAAGATCATGTCGTAGCAACATGCAGGAAGAAAATTAGGGAGGCAAAAGCCCATTTTTTATACAAGCCAGGATGCCATTGGCTTTCTTGGCCACTTGGGCACACTGCTTGCTCATATTCAGTTGCTTGTTGATTAGAACCACCAGTTCCCATTCTGCCAGGCAGCTCTCCAGCCACACTTCCCCAAGCCTGTAGCATTGCTTGGAGTTGCTGTGACCCAAGTGCAGGACCTGGCTTTTGACCTTGTTGAAGCTCACCCTGTTAACATTGGCCCATCAATCCAATCCACCCTATCATCAAGCAGATCACCACTCTCACCTAACTTGGTGTCATCTGCAAACTTACTGATGACATACTCTATGGTATCATAAAGGTCATCAATAAAGATGTTAAACAGAAGTGGTCCCAACACTAAGCCCTGAAGAACACCACTTGTGACTTGCCACAAGGTGGATTTAATTCCATTGACCACCACTCTTTGGGCCCATTTACCCAGCCAGTTTGAGTGGGCTTTTTAATAGTAAAGTAGTGAAACATTAAAACCCTTACCACTTCTGAAATTAAGGTGCATCTTAATGCTCATTATTCCAATGGTGTAAAGACTGCAAAATTAAGAAAATATGGATTTAAACTCCTTGTAATCCAATGTGTGAACTGAGGAATTGGTAACTGAACCAGATTGAAAAATATGAATTAGAAGGTATAAATACCTCCAAAAGTGAGACAGGTGAAAGTGCAAAGGGAAGTGAGAATTAAAGACAGAGAGGTCTGTGTGGACAAAAATTTCTTCAGTTTTATAACCTAAATTTCATTCCTGCTGTTTTATTGATGACATAAGTCATAGAATCATAAAAGGGTTTTTTGTTAGAAAAGACCTCTAAGATCATTGAGTCCAACCATTGACCACCATTGGGATCATATCCCAAAGTGCCATATCTATACTTTTGTGCCACATCTACACTTTTGTGCCACATCTACACTCTTGTGCCACATCTACACTCTTGTGCCACATGTGTTTTGAACATCTCCAGTCCTTCAGACTACTACCCACTGCTGGTCTTTCAGGTGGGTAGTGACGATGCAACAACAAGAGGCTCACAATCAATTAAAAGAGATTTCAGAACCTTGGGGCACCTGCTGAAGGGAACAGGAGCTCAGGTTGTGTTCTCTGCTATCCCTCTAATGTCAGCGATGGATGAGGGAGCACTGAGGAAGAGCCAACAGGTCAATTCATGGCTCCGGGGCTGGTGCCATCGACAGGGATTTGGGTTCTACAATCATGGCTTGGTTTACAAGGCACCAGAGCTGCAAACAACTAATGGGGCACACTTGTCCCAGAGGGGGAAAAGGATCCTGGGGCAGGAATTGGCAGGGCTCATTGATAGGGCTTTAAACTAGATTTGAAGGGGGAAGGGGTTAATAGTCTCCTGCTGGCCTGTGAGAAGCAGAGGGGCAGCTCACCAGAGGCAGTGGGATGGAGAGCTGCTAAGGGCTCTCAACTTGCTGCCCTGAGGCAAGACACAGATGACACACCAGGACACCCTGTGAAAACCAAGGGGAATTGGCAGAAGAGGACAACAGGGCCAGCCCACCTGAAGTGCTTCTATGCAAATGCACACAGCTTGGGCAAGAAACCAGATGAATTAATGGCCACCGTGCTGCTGGGAGGCCATGACATAGTGGGCATTACTGAAACTTGGTGGGATGATTCCCATGATTGGAATGTAGGGATAGATGGGTGCAAGCTTTTTAGGAAGGATAGTCAGGGAAGGAGAGGAGGAGGTGTTGCCCTCTATGTCAAGAACCAGCTGGAATCAGCAGAACTCCACCTGGGGAGGGATGATGAGATGGTTGAGAGTATATGGGTTAGAATTAAAGGCAAGACAGGGGAAGGAGATATTACTGTGGGGGTCATCTACCGGCCACCTGACCAGCAGAACCAAGCAGATGAGGCCCTCCACAGGCAAATAGAAGCGGCTTCCAGGTCACAAGCCCTGGTCCTCATGGGTGATTTCAACCACCCTGACATCTGCTGGAGGGACAACACAGCAAGGCACCAGCAATCCAGGATGTTCCTGGACTGCATAGAAGACAACTTCCTCCTCCAAATGGTAGAGGAACCAACAAGAAAAGGTGCTATGCTGGACCTTGTTCTCACCAACAGGGAAGGGCTGGTATCCAATGTGAGGCTCAGAGACTGCCTTGGTTGCAGTGACCATGAAGCAGTTGAATTTAATATCCTCAGGGCAATCAGGAGGACCTATTCTAAGCTTATGACCCTAGACTTTAGGCGTGCAGACTTCGATCGCTTCAGGAATCTGCTAGCCACAGTGTCATGGGACAAAGCCCTGGAGGGAAGAGGGACCCAGGACAGCTGGTCAGTATTCAAGGACCACCTCCTCTGTGTCCAGGAGCTATGTATACCAACAAAGAGAAAAACAGGGAAGAACGCTAGGAGGCCTGCCTGGATGAACAAGGAGCTGCTGGACACACTATTACTAGAACAGGGTGTATATAAGGAAGCTGGCCCAGCAGCAAGAGGCCTGGTTAGGAAAGCCAAAGCAGAGTTTGAACTGAATCTAGCCAGGGAGGTCAAAGGGAGCACTACAGGTATATTAATGGTAAGAAGAAGAGTAGGGAAGGTGTGGGCCCCCTCAGAAAGGAAACTGGTGAATTGGTCACAAGTGATGTGGAAAAGGCTGAGCTACTCAATAACTTCTTAACCTCAGTCTTCACTGCAAGGGCCTCCAGCCACACTCCTGGAGTCATGGCAGATGGTGCCAGGGACGGGGTTCGTGATCACCTGAAGAACCTGAGAGTGTTCAAGTCCATGGGACCCGACGGGATACACCCACGGGTGCTGAGAGAACTGGCAGATGAGGTTGCTAATCCCCTCTCTATTCTATTCCAAAAGTCATGGCAGACTGGGGAAGTCCCCACAGATTGGAAAAGGGCAAATATTGCTCCCATTTTCAAAAAGGGTAAGAAGGAGGAACCAGGGAACTACAGGCCGGTCAGTCTCACCTCTGTGCCCAGAAAGATCATGGAGCAGATCCTCCTGGAGGCACTACTGACTCAGAAGAGTAGTGAAGAGGTGATTGGGAGCAGTCAGCATGGCTTTGCCAAGGGCAAATCCTGCCTGACAAACCTGGTGGCCTTCTATGAACAGGTGACAGCATTAATAGATGAGGGGCGAGCAACTGATGTCGTTTACCTGGACCTGAGCAAAGCCTTTGACACTGTCCCACACCACATCCTGGTCTCCAAGCTGGTGACACACGGGTTTGATGGATGGACCACTAGATGGATAAAGAACTGGCTTGACGGCCGCACCCAAAGAGTGGCTGTCAACGGGTCCATGTCCCAGTGGAGGCCAGTGACAAGCAGAGTCCCTCAGGGATCAGTCCTGGGACCAGTCTTGTTCAACATCTTTGTGGGTGACAAGGACAGTGGCATTGAGTGCACCCTCAGCAAGTTTGCTGATGACACCAAGCTGTGTGGTGCAGCAGACACGCTGGAGGGAAGGGATGCCATCCAGAGGGACCTTGACAGGCTGGAGAGGTGGGCACAGGCCAACCTCATGACCTTCAACAAGACCAAGTGCAGGGTCCTGCATCTGGGTCGAGGCAATCCCAGGCACAAATCCAGGCTGGGCAGTGACTGGCTGGAGAGCAGCCCTGAGGAGAGAGACTTGGGGGTGCTGGTGGACGAGAAGCTCAACAGGAGCTCTCAATGTGCACTTGCAGCCCGGAAAGCAAATCAGATCCTGGGCTGCATCAGGAGAAGTGTGGCCAGCAGGTCAAGGGAGGTGATTCTCCCCCCTCTACTCAGCTCTGCTGAGACCCCACCTGGAGTACTGCGTCCAGTTCTGGAGCCCCTATTACAAGAGGGATCTGGAGGTGCTGGAGCGTGTCCAGAGAAGGGCCACGAGAATGATCAGAGGGCTGGAGCACCTCTCCTCTGAGGACAGACTGAAGGAGTTGGGGCTGTTCAGTCTGGAGAAGAGAAGGCTCTGAGGTGACCTCATTGTGGCCTTCCAGTATCTGAAGGGGGCCTACAAGAAGGCTGGGGAGGGACTTTTCAGACTATCAGGGAGTGATAGGACTAGGGGGAATGGGATGAAGCTGGAGGTGGGGAGATTCAGGCTGGACATGAGGAGGAAGTTCTTCACCGTGAGGGTGGTGAAGGCCTGGAATGGTTTGTCCAGGGAGGTGGTTGAGGCCCCGTCCCTTGCGGTGTTTAAGACCAGGCTGGATGAGGCTCTGGCCAGCCTGATCTAGGGTAGAGTGTCCCTGCCCATGGCAGGGGGGTTGGAACTAGATGATCCTTGTGGTCCCTTCCAACCCTAACAAACTATGAAACTATGAAACTATGATCACTCTACCACCTGTGTGAATAGCCTATTACAGTGCCTGACTACCTTTTAGAAAAGAATGCTTTCTAATATCCAATATAATTCTCCCCAGGAACAACTTCAGGCCATTTCTTCTAGTCCTATTACTGCATATTAGGGAGAAGAGAGTAAAACCCACCTCTCTACAACCTCCCCTCAGTTAGTTGTAGAGATTCATATCTCCCCTCAACCTCCACTTCTCCAGACTAAACAATTCCTGTTCTCTCAACTGCTTCTCATAAGACTCATTCATAATACTTGTTCTCTTTGCTGCCCTTCTCTGGGCATGCTCCTGCAACTACAATGTCTTTCTTGTAGTGAGGGGCCCAAAACTGAACACTGTACTCAAGACGTGGCCTCACCAATGACAAGTAAAAGTGCTTGATCACTTCCCTACTTCTGCTGGTCACACTTTTCCTGACACATGCCAGGATCACATTTGCCTTCTTGGCCACCTGATCATCCTGCTGGCTCATGTTCAGATGGCTGTCAACCAGCAACCCAATATCCTTTTCTGCTGGGCATCTTTCCAGACACTCTTCCTAAGCCTGTAGCTTTACAGGGGGTTATTGTAACCCAGCATTAGCCTTACTACCTCATGTAATTGACTTCACTCCTTCAATCCAGCCTGTTCAGATCTGTTTGCAGAATCTTCCAGCCCTCCATCAGACCAACACTCCCAGCTTTGGGTCATCTGCAAACTTACCGAGGGTGCACTCAATTCCAGCAGGTTCCTCCCTCTAAGTCTCTAATGCAACTTTATTTAAACTCTCTTGTGATCTCCTGTGTCATGTATTACTTTTTTTTAAACATAGCTAAAACAAACCAACACTTCTTACGATACGATACGATACAATACAACACAATACAATACAATACAATACAATACATACAATTCAATACAATACAATACACCAGGTTGAAAGAGACCTTCAAGATCATCGCGTCCAAGCTATTAACCAAACCAACCCACCTAAACAAACTAAACCAAGGCACCAAGCACCCCATCAAGTCTCCTCCTGAACACTTCCAATGAAGGTGACTCCACCACCTCCCCAGGCAGCCCATTCCAATGGGCAATCACTCTCTCTGTATAGAACTTCTTCCTAACATCCAGCCTAAACCTCCCCTGGCGCAGCCTGAGACTCTGTCCTCTTGTTCTGGTACTGGCTCCATCATCCACATCACTGTTAAAGATATTAAGCAAGACTAGCCCAAAAACTGAGCCCAGGGAAAGAACACTTGTGACCAGCCACCAGCATTTAACTCCATTTGCCACCAGATTTTGGGTCTGGCTACCCAGTCATCTTTTAACCTGGTAAAGCATCCACCCATCCAAACCATGACAAGCCACTTTCTCCAGGAAGATACTGTGGGCGACAGTGGATTATGGGGGCTTCATTCTATACTACATCCCTGTTCTAAAACTCATGGCATTGGGTATCCAACAAACAACTCTTTTTACTACTAAAGACTGAGGAAAAGAAGGTATTGAGTACCTTAACATTCTCCTCATCCTTGACCACTTTCCAACAACTGACAGAGATTCTCCTTAGTCCTTCCTTTGTTGCTAGTATACTTGTAGAAGGATTTCCTGTTCTCTTCATCAGCAGAAGCCAAATTCATTTCCAGATGGGCTTTGGCCCTTCTAGTTTTCTCCCTGCATAACCTCATGCCAATCTTTCAGTCTTTGTGACTGGCTCTTCTTCCAGCCACCGTTGACCCTCATGCTTTCCAAGGGAATCTGTTGACCAGTCTCTCAAAGAGCCCAAAGTCTGCCTACCAGAAGTTCAAGGTGGCAGTTCTGCTGACCCTGCATTACTTCTCCAGCGAGTGAAACCTCTATCATCTTGTGGTCACTATGCTAAAGACAGCCCCCAATATTTACACCACCCACAAGTCCTTCTCTGTTCACAATCAGCAGGTCCAGCAGGATGCCTTCTCTAGTTGCCTCTCCCACCAGCTGTGTTAGGAATTTACCCTCCACACAGTCATAGGAGCCTCCAGGACAGATCCCTCTCTCGTATGTTTCCAGCAGGCATCAGGGAAATCAAATTCCCCAAGAAGAACAAGGTTTAGTGGTCATGTGACATCTGTGAGATGTCTAAAGAATATTTTATCTCTTTCTTCATCCTGGTTGGGTGGTCTGTAACATACTCCCACCACAATATCTGTTTTGTTGGCCTTCCCCTGATTTTTACCCATAAACACTCAACTCTATTGTCATCATCATTAACCTCAATACAATTCAAACAGTCCCATGCTGCATGCATTATAGTGGATGCACTTCAGTTGGACTAAAGGTCTTGCCACCTTTTTGCAGGGAGTTCTAATTCCTACCTGTCTGTTCTCAGGTCTATCTGTCTTTGCTGACAGTCTGTATTCCCCACCTCCACTAGCACAGGAGACTGACACAAATTGTGGGTAGGTGGCAAGGACCTCACAGTGAATAACTAGCTTTCTGTGAGAGTTGGGAGTTTCAGAAACTGGGGGGAAAAAGACAAACAGCATCAAAAAATGATAACAAAACCCAAAAACATCCAACCAGGAAAACCAAACCAAACCTACCAAAAAAAACAAACCAAAACAAAACCAAACCCCCACACATTTGCTTTGTCTTCCTGCTAGCCTGCTAGGAGTTTTCTGTTGAGGTCACAAAATAAATGTTAGTAGTAGGCACTGCAAAGTCACACTGATGACGAATGTAAAGTAAGCAACAACTTGTAGCTTAGATATGATTGGGCATTTCTGAAAAGGTTTCCTGTCTTCATTCTTAGCTCTGTTTCATCTATATTAAGTCCAAAGTCCAGACAACACTGAGTATTATTTTGCAAGTAAAGGCTGAAATAAAGTGTTAATTTTATATCACCCTGCTGCAGACTTCAAGACAACCAAGCAAAATGTTGAATGTTCCAAACCAAACTATGAGGTGGACATCAGTACCTCTGCAATTTTGTTTTACATTGTAGTGAATCTGTGACACATTTCTGCAAGAAATTAAGAAACTCAGAGAATCAGTCTGGACAAAGCCATTTCTTGTAAATAAATGGGAAAAATGTGCAAGGCAGATTCAACATAATGTAGTGTAAATAACATGTCAACTTATAAAATAACTTTTTGTTTCTATCCTGCAAAGTGCCCAGAAGCATTTCCATTTGTTAATACAGTGAATAACCATACTTAAATGTTTTAAAAACACCAAAGCATTCAAGACTCGTTTCTTCCCGTAAAGGAGATTCACCTCTAAATAACTGTCCATTGCTTATTAATATAGTAGAAGTAGTAGTTTGCCATACTTGGCTCTGTAATGTCCTTCCATCTGCAGTCAGATTTTCTGTATGCTTGGATCTTAGCCATCTTCTATCATGATTAAAGATTAAAGATTAAAGGGTGTTTAGGTGCCAGTGACCACAAGATAATTGAATTTTCAGTATTCAGTCAAGATAAGAGGGGTAGCAAGAAGACCTCCACCCTGGACTTATGGAGAGCAGACTTCAGGTTACTCCAGGAACTAACTCAGAAGGTTCCTTGGGATACAGCCCTTAAAAACAGAGGGGTCCAGGAGAGCTGGACCTACTTCAAGGAAGAACTCTTCAAGGCGCAGGAACAGGCTGTGCCAATGTGCCAGAAGATGAGCCGCCGGGGCAGACAGCCAGCTTGGTGAGTAATGAACTTCTAAAGGAACTAAGGGGAAAAAAAGAGGGTGTATCATCTTTTGAAGAAAGGGGAGGCAACCTACGGAATGTTTAGGGATGTTGCTAGGACATGTAGGAAGAAAATTAGGGAGCAAAAGCACATTGAGAGCTTAGACTGGCCTCTGCTGTGAAGGACAACAAAAAGTCCTTCTATAAATACATTAATAGCAAGAAGGGCAAGGACAACCTCCACTCCTTGGTTGACATGGAGTGGAACGTTGTCACAAAGGAAGAGGAAAAGGCAGAGGTACTTAACACCTTCTTTGCCTCAATTATTACTAGCAGGGCAGAATGTCTTCCAGACAGCTGGCCTGCAGAGCTGGCAGAAGGAGCCAGGGAGTTGTATAGTCTCCCGCTGTTCCAGAAGGGGGAAATTAGAGATCTCCTCAGCCGCTTGGATCGCCACAAGTCCATGGGACTGGCTGGGATCCATCCTAGGGTGCTGAGAGAGCTGGCAGATGAGCTGGCCAAGCCACTCTCCATCATTTTCCAACAGTCCTGGCTCACTGGAGAGGTCCCAGAAGACTGGAAGCTGGCCAACGTGGTGCCCATCCACAAGAAGGGCCAGTTGGAAGAGCCAGGGAATTCTAGGCCTGTCAGCCTGACCTCAGTGCCAGGCAAGATTATGGCACAGGTCATCTTGAGTGCGATCACGCAGCACTTACAGGATGGCCAAGGGCTCAGGCCTAGCCAGCATGGATTTAGGAAGGGCAGGTCCTGCCTGACCAACCTGATCTCCTTTCTAGGATCAGGTCACCTGCCTGGTGGATGTGGGGAGGCCTGTGGATGTGGTCTACCTGGACCTCAGCAAGGCCTTTGACACCGTCCCCCACAGCAAACTCCTGGCCAAGCTGGCAGCCCATGGCTTGGACAGGAGCACACTGCGTTGGGTTAGGAAGTGGCAGGAGGGCCAAGCCCTGAGAGTGGTGGTGAATGGTGCCACATCCAGCTGGCGGCCTGTCACTAGTGGTGTGCCCCAGGGATCAGTGCTGGGCCCCATGCTTTTTAAAATCTTTATTGATGATGTGGATGAGGGCATCGAGTCCATCATCAGTAAATTTGTAGATGACACCAAGCTTGGGGAGGAGTTGATGTGCTGGAGGGTTGAGAAGTTTTGCAGAGGGACCTGGACAGGCTGGACAGATGGGCAGAATCCAATGGCATGAGATTTAATACATCCAAGTTCTGGGTTCTGCACCCCATGCAGTGCTACAGGCTGGGGTCAGAGTGGCTGGAGAGCAGCCAGGTAGAGAGGGACCTGGGGGTACTGGTTGATGGGAGGCTGAACATGAGCCTGCAGTGTGCTCAGGCAGCCAATAGGGCCAATGGCATCCTGGCCTGCTCAGGAACAGTGTGGCCAGCAGGAGCAGGGAGGTGGTTCTGCCCCTGTACACTGCACTGCTTAGGCCACACCTGGAGTCCTGTGTCCAGTTCTGGACCCCTCAGTTTAGGAAGGATGTTGACTTGCTGGAGCGTGTCCAGAGAAAGGCAACAAAGTTGGCAAGGGGTTTGGAAGACAAGCCCTATGAGGAAAGGCTGAGGAAGCTGGAGTTGCTTAGCCTGGAGAAGAGGAGGCTCAGGGGTGACCTCATTGCTCTCTACAAGTACCTGAAGGGAGGTTGTAGACAGAGGTTGGTGTCTTCTCCCAGGCAGCCAGTACCAGAACAAGAGGACACAGTCTCAAGCTGCACCAGGGCAGGTATAGGCTGGATGTTAGGAAGAAGTTCTACACAGAGAGAGTGATTACCCATTGGAATGGTCTGCCCAGGGAGGTGGTGGAGTCACCATCATTGGAGGTGTTCAGGAGGAGACTTGATGGGGTGCTTGGTGCCATGGTTTAGTTGTTTAGGTGGGTTGGATTGGTTTGTTGGTTGGACACGATGATCTTGAATATCTCTTCCAACCTGGTTTATTCTATTGTATTCTATTGTATTCTATCGTAACAAGGCAAACATGCTGACTTGCTAAATCCACTAGTCTGTGCTATTGTATAAAAAATATTTACTGTAAACACTTTCTTAAAATCATAATGTTTTGTACTGCTAAATAATACCTAGTAAATATTTTGGGTCTGAATTAAGGGGTTTTTGCTTTTATTTCCCAGTGAATGCTCTACCATGGCAATCTTTAATTGCAAAGTCTGTCATAGCCAAGGTAATAAATATGTTTTGTTCTCCTTTAATATTTTGTTAGAAATAAAAATGTTATTAGGATAATCGAGGTACAAAGTCTTTATGTTTTCAAGACAACATGCTCTCTTTAATAATTAAAATACACAAGAGTATTTTGTTATTTCAATATGGAAACTCATATAGAAAAGAAAGGGAAAAAAAGTAGTCCAATTTGTATTGTGAATGTTATATGCAGTCTACTCTTAAGTACTCTTTGTAGACTACATAATGAGTATGGATAAGGATTAAGCTTCAAAAGGGTGTTAATGCTAAAAGGATATTATCTTTCATTACAATACAGATATTTTCAAAGGCAGGGATAAAAAGTAGTCCCTAAAGTGTATTCCTAGTACATTTTAATGGGATCAACCTCATCCCAGAGGTAAAAAAAATAAAATTAGTGCCTTTGTAATACTGTCATATGGGTAAGAATAGAATAGGATAGGATAGGATAGGATAGGATAGGATAGGATAGGATAGGATAGAATAGAATAGAATAGAATAGAATAGAATAGAATAGAATAGAATAGAATAGAATAGAATAGAATTAACCAGGTCGGAAAAGACCTTTGAGATCATCGAGTCCAACATATCATTCAACATTACCTAATCAACTAAACCATGGCACCAAGCGCCCCATCCAGTCTCTTCCTAAACACCTCCAGTAATGGTGACTCTACCACCTCCCTGGGCAGCCCATTCCAATGGCCAATCACTCTTTCTGTGAAGAACTTTCACCTAACATCCAGCAAAAAACTCCCTGGTGCAGCTTGAGACTGTGTCTTCTTGTTCTATTTTCTCTCTTTTCAAAAAGTTTAAACTGATTTTAGGTGCATTTTAACAAGTTTTGCTAGTGTGAGTATTTGCTTATGCTTACTTTGTATACTTTCTCCTTATGGACTTACATTATCTGCATAGGGAGTAAGACACCATAAAAAAGTTATATATCTGTATTTCTACCACAAGGTAAAATCTTTGCCATTGGATTTGCTGTTCTTTGACATCTGTAAGCAACCTCATAAAAGAGATGACCTGTAACTGCCTTTTATTATGTCCTCCACTCAGAAGATAAAGATAATCCTTTCTTGATGAAGTGGATTTTATGTCTACAATATTTATATTCTATAGCTGTTTCCACTTATCCAGTGGAATCCTTTACCTTTCTCTGTGAAAAATACATTTGATAGAAGCATTTAATTTATGTTTTAATCTTTAGTTTTGAAATAATAGAATGTAAATATAACCTGTTAAGATAGTTATCCCAGAAAATATGTGCTTGTCTTAGATGCATATCAATTCAGCAAGAAAATTAGATTTTTCTGTTGCACTAGCACTTCTATTCATGTGTCACAGATCTAATATCACAGGAAGGTTGTAATCTAGTTAAATGTTATACATTGTAATTCTCTCTGTATTTTTTTCAGGGATATTTGTGTGTGTGTTGTTGTTTGTTGTTTGTTGTTTTTTGTTTGTTTGTTTGTTAGCTTTTCTCTTTTTTCTTTTTTTCTTCTTCAGACTTTAACAAGCTCAAATTAAAGGCAACCAATCTGATGCATTTTGCAGGTAGTAAGTACATCAAATATTCATGAAAATGGTTAATTCAGTTTTAAATATCCATGGACAGTTTGTTTCCATAGATGTTTTACTGGCCACACATTTATGTATTTGGTGTGAGCTAAAGCGTTTAATCATTGTATAGCAGCAATGTGATTTGAATATGTCAGCAGAAATTGAATTTGCATATGATTTGGATACTAGCAGCTATTTAACAGCTGCACTCATGGTATACATATAGGAAGCTCATTGCAATTAAAGAAATAATAAATCTAAAATTAAGTGATGGATGAATTTTTCTGTTTGCTGAATTCTGCATCATATTTATAGTTATCTATAATATGACTGGACTATATATTCTATATATATCCTATATTCACGGGACTGAATTACAAATGTATTTATTATAAAACAAAAGTATAGGTTTTAATGTTCCAATTGATACAGAGTATAATCATGAAGTCAAAAGCAAGACTCCCAACCTATCTCTTGCCCTCCATCAATTTTATAGCAGGAATACCTACAATATTCCATTTCCAAATCAGGACATCAAGGAGAAATGCTAATGTAAGGAGAGGTCTATACGAGTCCCATTCACTTTAAAAGTATCATTCTGGAAAAATTCTCAATTTCAGCTGTCTCCATAACATACTTTCTGGTGGCCAAGGCCAAATCCAAATCCATCAGCGATGGTGGGAGCACCTTTGAGATAACATGTTGAAGAAAGGGAAAAAACTATTGCACAAAAGTGGTCAGAAGAAACGAGTGAGATTATGTGAGAGAAACAACTCTGCAGACTGCAAGGTCAGTGAAGGGGGGAGGAGGGGAGGAGGTGCTTAGGTACTTGAGCAGAGATTCTTCTGCAGCCATGGAAGGCTGGCTGATTCTCTACAGAACACAGAGTTTAGCAATACAGCCCTTATCCACCTGCAGCCCATGGAGGACCCTGTGATGTAGCAGCTAGGTGCCCAAAGGACACTGACATTGTTGAGAGCCTACAGCAGAGCAGGGTCCTGGCAGGATACATGATGCCATGGAGACAAATCAGAATTGCTAAGCAGAAATTGTCATCATGTAGGAGGCCCTCGCTGAAGGAATCTGTTCCTCAAGGACACCACCCCATAGAAGTGACTCACACTTGAAGCATTTTCTGAAGAACTGTAGTCTGTGGGAAAGAGTCACATTGGAGAACTTCATGGAGAGCTGGACCCTGTTGGAGGGACCTCACATAGAAGCAGGAGAAGAGTGTGAGGAGGAAAAAGCAATGGTGTCCTGGGTGTTGATAACACACCACTGTTTTGGCTACTACTGACCCAAGCACTAGGGCTGTACTTTTCTAATATTTCTCCACCCCAAGTATATGCAGAGGAGCGAGCAATATCTTGTCAGGGGACACAGCTGGGCCAGCTGACTCAAACTGACCAAAGATGTATTCCATGTCATACATATGACATCAGCTCAGATACATAAGCTAAGTCAATATGGGGGCATTCATTGATGGCATCTGTCCTCTGGAGCAACCACTATATGTACTGAAGTCCTGCTTCCAGGGAGTGACCAAAACACCATCTGGCTTGGTGGGTAATAGAGAATAAATTCTTTGTTTGCTTTTGCTTCCACACATGGCCTTTGCTTTTGTTTTGCTTATTACTGCCTTTTGTTATTTTTCCCCCGTCAATCTAAGAAGGGGGATGATAGAGCAGCTTTGGTGGGCATTTGGCCCCTAGCCAGGGCCAAACTACCACAAAGGGAAACAACATGTTATGAACTGACCATAAGCCCTGCTCTCCATTCCCCTGTGCTGCTTAAAATTTGAGAATGAAGTTGAGCCAGGGAAGAAGGGAGGAGCGAACAGAAGGTGTTTTTAAGATTTGGGTTTATTTCTCATTACCCTGCTATGATTTGATTGCCAATAAATACAATTAATTTCCTCAACTAGAGTCTGTTTTTCCTATGATGGCAACTGGTGAGTAATCTCTCCCCATCCTTATCTTAACCCCATGAGCCTTTCATTATATTTTCCCTCTCCTGTTTAGCAGAGGAGGGGGAGTGATGGAGTAGCTTGGTAGGCACCTGATGTCCAGCCAAGGTCAACCAACCACATTAGAAATAGAACTCTTTTCAAAAGGGTTAAACTGCAGATGTTTAACACCTGTAATTGAATGGGAAACTTCATAAGGTGTGAAGTTACTAGATTTCTAAAGATGCACTAGACCCCTCTTAGACCCCGCAGTTTCCTCTGAAGTAAATGAGTGTATAAGACTTTCATTTCTGTATAAGGTCAGGGCCTGCAGTGTTGTAGTAGAACAAAAAACTGGTTATAAGAACACTAGATTTGTTTGCCTTGACAAGCTGCATAATTCTAAACAAACCTGAGTTAGAGTGGTGTGTTTCTGAACAATCTAATGTATGATAAGAAAGTATTACATGCAAAATAGGTCAAAAATCCAGACAGACTTTACCCAAGAACAATTTACTAGTTACAGGTCTGCTATATGCTGGTCATACTCTAAGTCATGTAACTGTGATGTACATGTCATCTATTTATTTAACTGAGCTGGTCTGGCAATTTTATGTTGGGGGGAATTTCAACCCATCACAACTTACTACTGACTTTTGACCTTCAAGGCTCCTAACTAGCAATGGGAAGTAATAAAATCCATAATACAGTGGCATAATAATATGACCTGACACTATCCAGATTTTTCTATCATTATATGCTATGCTGTGTAAGCTGCTGCCTTTCTGCATTACTTTTTTCACTCCTACATTAACCTGATTATATCTCCAAGTATAATATAATGTCATTGCTAAGCCATTCTTTTTGGACCAAATCCACAGTTCACCTTGCACATACACATCCTTTACAACAACCAGCAAATAAGAAATTGAAGAAAAGTATAAAATTAGTGAAATGGAGTGGCATCAATGACAAAAAATAATCCAAAACAAACCAAAAGTACTGTGCATTTTGATGACACCAAGATTCCAGCTTTAGCCTTCTGGAAGCTGCTGTTAGGAAGCTGTATCCAAAGGAGTGAGCTATAGGAGGATAGGTGTAACTCTTGTGGCAGGACCTAGAATTTACAGAAGAAGTTCTAGGATTGAAGTCCTAGAACTAGGAGACTTCTGTGTTATTACAGTTGTTCAGCATGTCTAGGGAAAAAAATAAATATTATCTCAGGTAGATCACAAAAATGCAGCCTCACAACAGTGACTGTGCTTGTACAGGGGAACAGCTCACTGTCCAGTACCCAGAACAGGTGCAAAGCAGCAGCTGCATAGTTGGCAGTAATAAAATTCCTGCATTCTATTTGTTATTTCATCTCTATGTAGCATAATAAATTATGTCAACATTACAAACTTCTGTGCTTCTTTTTTTGTCTTTTTTTTTTTTTTAAATCAAGAATTACTGCTTTTATTCTTGTGCAGGGGTTAAACAAAACTTGGTCTGAGAAACACACTCAGCAGAGAAACTGACCTTGTACTTGTGAGAATTGTACTCTGCTGTGGATTGGGTTCCTACAGGGTCAAGATTAAAGTCTTCTTTTATCATTAGTGTTCTTTTCTATTGTAGCTGTGTGTGCAGTGTAGATCTGATAAAGCACTGAATGCTGAAGGCTTGGTAACATTAGCAGAATTGGAGCCTGGTGGTTAATGACTTCTAAATCTCTTGCAATATTAATTCCTTTTCCCCCTCTTCTACTGCTTTTTTATCCATTTGTTCCAAGATTCTTAAGCTATTGTTTTAACTGCTTTCCTTCTTTTAATCAGGATCTAAAGAAGATTACTTTGTCAATAGAGAGAATAACCAGCACATATACCTCTGCCAAAGAACGCTTAATATAAAATAATTTGCTAGAGTAGGGTTATTGTTTGGACTTGGTGATCCTGAAGGTCTTTTCCAACCTGAGTGATTCTGTGATTATTTTCTGTGATTCTAGGATTATTTTCCTACCTATCAGTTGAAGAATCATAAAATAATTTTGGTTGGAAGGAACTTCAGGAGGTCTCTAACCTAACTTATTTACAGCAGGGTTGATCCCTAATTCAGATCAAGTTCCTCAGGGATTTGATCAGCTGTGTCTTGAAAACCTTCAAGGATGGAAACAGCACAATGTCTCTGGGTAATGTATTCCACTCCTGGGCTGTCCTCCTGGAAAAAAGGTTTGTCCTTATCTCCAGCCTGAGATTCTTGAGTTTTAGCTTGTACTGCTGCCTTTCAAGCCCCTGCCATGCACCACTGTGGAGAGATGCACCTCCTCCATCCTCTCCCAGTACTGCTGGTGGGTGCCCCTGAAGCCATCCTTTTGCCCAGTTGAAGCAGCCCCACTCCAAAAGCCTCTCCTTGCAGGGCAAGGGCTCCAGATTCACCTTCATCCCAGGGAAATCTGAATTCACTCCATGAGAGTTTGTCCAGGTCACTCCCATATTTGAGGGTCAAAACTGAATGTAATATCCAGATGTGGTCTAATGAATGTGAAGTAGAAGAGAATAATCCCTTCCCTTTTTATCTTGTCTGTGTCCCTACTCAAAGCCCAGTATACTGATGTAGTTTGCTGCTGTGGTACACTGCTGACTTTATATTATTGTATCACAGCAGTAGTTTTAAATATTACTGTGGATGTCACAATCAAACTTTTTCATTGTACTTTTTTTTCCTTGAAAACATGAAAGTCCATCCTTTCGTTACACAGAGAAATTTTAATCATTTTTCTGCATTGTCAAAGACACTGCAATTATATCTCCCTGTGTCAAAGGGATTTCATATTACTTCTACCTCACAAACTCCATAATTTTTCCTAAATGTTAAGTTATAAGGATCTTTACTATCTGTAGTGATTTGAGACACATTAACATTGCCCACTATCAGAAATCACAATTTTATACATTTTACAACTGTAGGGCATTACCAGGAGATTCAGTCACTCTTGCTTTCCAGGTCTCAAGCATGTGGGTACATTTTTCCTTATTTTTTCACAACCAGATGGTATTTTTTCCTTTCCCTTTCTTTCTGATACTTTCATAGTGAGGAGTCAAATACTCTGTGTAAATCAACTAAGAAAACTCTCCCTGCCTTTTTTTCCTCCCTGTTTTATCTCTTGGTAATAGGGAAGGGAGGAAGAGAGAGGGGGAAGGGGGAGAAGTGAGGTAGTTTGTTTACTCTTCACTGAAACCATGCCACTCTCCTGTATCACTTGTATTATTTCACTTTCATCTGCTTCACTGCTACAAAATCATCCCTTTTTCCCATTTAAGAGCACTATAGATATTCTGAAATATCTTCCAGTTACCTACAACTTGCAAAGTCATGCCATGATAAGTATTTTTCTGTATGAAAAAACAATCTTGCCACTCAATAAAATGATCAAAATCAATACCATGTGTTAAAAGCTTGGTAAAAATAGCATGTGGAATGAAAAAAAATAAAAATAAAAGAAGAAAAGCTGTAAAACCAGAGTGAAAACTGAAATAAACTCAGAGTTAGCATGTATGCTATGTCCATCTACAAAAATATAATATAGTCAATCCCTGATTTTCACAAAAATCAGATACAATTCATTTATCTTAAAAGATTGCATAATAATTGAGGTAAAAATCTGTGATTGTTTTGGGTCTGTGATGGGTCTTAGAAGGGTATTCACAAAACCAGCACATCTAGGGAAATTGTTTAACGGCTTGGTAGCACAAGCCCTCCATCCCTGGGTTTGAGCTTGGTGCCACCAGCAGAACTTTGGTTTTTTTGATCATGGGTCAGTCTGGCAGCAGATGGAGTGAGGGGTTTTATCATGGGAGTTGGCTGGCCCCACTGGCAGGGCTTTAAACAAGATTGGAAGGGGGAAAGGGGAAGGACCAGGCTTGGTGGAGACAAGTCTGGAACACCTGTGGAACAGTGTGATGGCTCCATTTCTGTGTCAGGGGAGGCAGGGTATAATGGGCCACGAGATAGGGAAGATGCAAGGGTCATTGACAAACTTGGACTCACAATAGTGCCTGGGAGCAATCAAGCAGGGAGCAGACCCCTACCCTTCAAAGTGACACCAGAACTGAAGTGTCTTGATATCAGCGATGGAGAACGGAATCAATATGAATGACCAATATGATCTAGTATTGTTCTAGTTTTGTTCGTTTATCAAGGGAACTTCTACAGCTTATATAGACTCAGAGAGTGTCGTTGGCATAGCTTCATCGCTTCCCCACAAGTGACCACACATTGTACTATTACAGATTATTGGTCAAACTACTAATAACACATGAGGTTGTTGATGCAGGTGTTCATTCTGTTATTCCCAGATAACTCTCTGTGTTTAAAGCTACCAGTGCCTTGCTTTAGTTACATGCTGCAGGCACAGCACTGTTTTGCTAAACTGCTAGCTACTTCTGCACTTATGCTAAGCATGGCCTACTACCATGTCAAGCTTTAAGCTTATAGTGCCAGATTGCTCACACCACTTATTGCTATGATTGCCACATCTCTGTGCCAAGGCATTGAGCATGGGGAGCAAGCAAGAAGAGATAGAAGCTATGGTCCAGCAGGAAAACTGATATTATTGCCCTGACAGAGACATGGTGGGATGAATCCCATAGCTGGAGTGATGATTTGGATGGCCATAGACTCTTCAGAAGGGATAGACCCAGAAGGAGAGGTGGTGAGCTGGCATGTATTTCAGGGAGGGCCTTGTCTGTCTCAGGAATGACAATGACAGTGATGAAAGGGTTGAATGTATGTGGGTAAGAAACAGGGGAAAGGCCAACAAGACAAGTGTTGTGATGGGGTCTGCCTTAGAGCACTCAACTGGGATGAGGAAATGTTTTCTAGGTGCCTGTGGAAAGTCTCTGAATCACTAGACCTGGTTCTTGTTGGGGAGTTCAATTTGCCAGATATCTGCTGGAAATATAATAAAGCAAATAGGAAGCAGTCCCAGAGAGTCTTGGAGTGCATGGAAGATAAATTCCTAACACAGCTGGTGAATGAGCCAGCAAGGGATAGCTCACTGCTGGTAAACGGAGAAGGACTAGTAGGAGATGTAAAGGTTGGCGGACGTCTTGGACAAAGTGACCATGAGATGGTGGAGTTTACAATTCTTAGTCTACATTCTTGGACATCCAGAGGGGAGACTTCAAATTGCTCAGGAGACTTGTTGATGACATCCCCTGAGAGGTAGTCCTGAAGCACATGGGAATCCAGGAAGGCTAGACAATTATCAAGAGGGAAATCACCAAAGCACAGAAACAAGCTGTCCTGTGGATCAGAAGATGAACTGGCAAGGCAGAAGACCATCCTGGCTAAGTTGAGAGCTTTGGGTAGAACTCAGAAAGAAAAGGGAAGTCTTCTGGCTGTAGAAGAAGGGGCAGGCTACTTAGGAAGAGTACAAGACTCATCAAGGATATGCAGGGAGAAAATTAGAAAGGTCAAAGTTCAACTAGAACTCAATCCAAACAGTGTCGTTAAAGGTGATAAAAGAAATTTTATAAGTACGTTGACAGCAAAAGAAGAGCTAGGGAGAATGTCCACCCACTGCTGGATGAAGGAGAGAATCTAGTGACCAAAGACAAGGAAAAGGCTGAGGTGCTAAACATCTACTTTGCCTCAGTACCTCACCAGGGTTCAGCCCATAGAAATGGAAGACAGGGATGGGGAGCAGAAAGCAGGCCAAGAGGATCAGTGACTTATTGTGCCACTTAGATGTGCACAAGCCTATGGGACCAGATGGGATCCCTCCAAGAATACCTAAGGAGCTGATGGATGTGCTCACCAAGCTGCTCACCATTATTTGTCAACAGTCTTGGCTAACTGGAAGGGCCAAAAGTATGATCCAGTGAACTACAAGCCTGTCACTGTGATCTTAGTGCCAGGAAAGGTCATGTAGCAGGTCATGTTAAGTGCCATCACACAGCACTTAGAAAACAACCAGGTGATCAGACCCAGTCAGCATGGGTTTATGAAAGGCAGGTACTGTCTGACTAATCTGATCTCCTTCTACAATTAGGTGATAAATTTACTGGGTGAGGGAAGTGCCATGGACATTGTCTACCTGGACTTTAGTAAAGTCTTTGGTAAAGTCTTTGACCCTGTCTCCCACACCATTCTCCTTCAAAAAGTCATGGCTTGGATAAGTGTACTCTGTGCTGAATAAAAAAACTGTCTGGATGGCCAGGCCCAAAGGCTGGTGGTGAATGAAACTAAATCTGGCTGGCACTAAGTACTAGTAGTGTCCCCAAGAGTTTGGTACTGGGGCCTCTCATTTTTAATATCTTTATCAATGATCTGGATGAGGGGATTGAGTGCACCCTCAGTAAATTTGCAGATGATACCATGCTGGGTAGCCATGTTGATCTACTAGAGGGCAGGAAGGCTTTACTAACCTGAATAGGTTAGACCAATGGGACAAGGCTAATTGTATGACATTTAACAAGGCCAAGTGCCAGGTCTTCTACTTGGGTCCCAGCAATGCTATGGTAAGTTACAGAACTGTGGCTGTGTAGTTGGAAAGCTGCATCTCGGAGAGGGACCTGAGGGTGTGGGTTAATAGTTGAGTGAATATGAGTCAGCATTATGCCCAGGTGGGAAAGAAAGCCAATGGCATCCTGGCTTCTATCAGAAACACAGTGGCCAGCAGAAATAGAGAGGCGATCATCCCCCTGTATTCAGCATTGGTAAGGCCACACCTTGGGTACCCTCACTATAAGCAGGACATTGCAGTATTGGAACATGATCAAAGTAGGGTAATGAGGCTTGTGAAGGGCCTCGAGCACACAACCTACATGGAGAGTCTGAGCTAGCTGGGATTGGTCTGTCTGGAGAAGAGGACTCTAAAGGGAAACCTCATTGCTTTCTACAACTACCTTAAAGGAGGTTGAAGCAAGGAGGGGGCCAGCTTCTTCTCCTTGGTGACAAGTGTCATGACTAGAGGAAATGTTTTCAAGCTGTGCCAAGGGACATTCAGGCTGGATATTAGGAAATATTTCTTCACTCCACAAATATTGGAATGGTCTGCCCAGGGAAGTGGTGGAGTCACTATCCCTACAGGTATTAAAAGAGCCTGTCGACCTGGTGTTTAGGGACATGGTTTACTGTTGAACCCTTCAGTGCTGGTTCAAGGGCTAGGCCGGATGATATTTGAGGTCTCTTCTAACTGGATGTTTTCTGTGATTCTGAGATTTTGTGATATTTACATTATATCACAGAGATAATAGTAATATTTAGTACATAATTCTTGATTCTGATAATTGAAAGATACTATTTCCCAGCACCTGAACAATCCAGGACTTCCTAGCATTTTGTACAATCAATTTAGAGCAAAATATCTCTTCCCTTCTGAAGACATGAAAACATGACTTTCTATCAAATGTTCTGTTTAGCTGCTGAAAATATTTTAAATCTTTGTGCAGGGAATATGCATTAGTTCTGTTTTTCTTTCCCTTCTATTTGGTTTGTTCAAACAGTTTATTATGACAGAACAGAATGCCATATACCAGAGTACTTCTACTAATTACACCTATGGATTCACCTGAAACTGACAATGAACTGTAAGCAAACTGGTGTCACAAACATCCTGAAACCATATGTGACTGAAAAACTTCTCATTAAATGCTGGACAGACTCTGCACTTCAGTAATATCCCAGGACACTGGTGACTTTATTATGTACAAGGTTAAGAAATAGACCAAGCAGTAGACTGAATACTAATACAACGAAAGTGTTTCAAGTGTGAGTAGACATCAATATTGAAGATTAACATTCCTTATTGATGTATTACACAGTACTGTTTCTCCTATTTTTAGTATCTATAACATTTTCAATTATACTTCAAATCATCTGTATCTACCATAAAGCTACTCTGAGTCATATGTGTGAAAGTATTCTCAGTCTCTATCTTCCTTAGGCTTACAGAGTCTGTGCATGTAGGTAATTGTGTGGGGAAGGGCTATTTTCAGACAATTGTCTAGCTGTTCAAAAGATGTAAGTGCACTGAGCCATGGACCAATAAGACTAGTAGAAAAATGTGATTCCATAAAAAATTAATTGTATTAAACATGCCCTTGGTTTTTTAACAGTTCCTTTGACCCAATACATTGCCATGCAGGCACAAAACTCTGTCCATATAGATTATATTTTGGGACTCAGAAAACTGTCAAGAACCTTCAGGAATAATTGCATTTCCCCAGTCTTTATTTAGGCAAAGTAAGTATTGAGTGGATTTGCTACTATTCTGATTTAGCCTGAGTTAAGATTAAAGGGAGGACAGAGGAAGGTGATGTTACAGTGAGGGTCTATTACAGGCCACCCAACCAGCAGAACCAAACAGATGAGGCCTTATATAAGCAGATTAAAGTGGCTTCATGTTCACAGGCCCTGGTCTTCATAGGTGATTTTAATCACCCTGACATCTGCTGGCGGGACAACACAGCAAGGCACCAGTAATCCAGGATGTTCCTGTGCGACCATTTTAGGCTGTACCTTTAAGAAAGGGAGTTACTGGAACACTCTGGCTGAATGTTTTGGTGAAATAATTGAAAACAAAGATAAAGTCTAAATTAATTTAATTGGTAGATTGGTAGAATGCAACTTTAAGTTTTAGTTCAGTTTGAATCTCATTCAGTTCTCTCTGTTCCATCACTGCATAAACAGCTGCTGTCTTTCCTCCTTTCCTCTGTGTTAGACGGAGTCGACCTTGAATTAACTGAACTAACCAGATAAGAAAAACTAATTCTTGCATACACTTTGAGCTAACAGAATTTTTTCTCCTTAATAATTACCTTTTCTCTCTCTCTCTAACCCTTTTTGGGAAATAAGGGGGGGGACACCCTCCTGGCTGGAGGAGGGGAAGCTCTGTTCCGTAATACGTTCTTTGCTGTATATTTCTGTATATATTGTAAATACTGTATATTGTGTATATACCTGCATTCCATTCTGTTTGTAAATATAGCTTGTCCATTCTGCTTCTCTGACTGAGTTAGCCGTGGTTTCTTTGTGTGTGGGGGAGAACTTTCTCTCACCACTACACATAATTTATTGGCGCCCAACATGGGGCTGGTCGGATGATGTCGTGCCACGGTAGGCAAATGCCCAGTGGGGGGGGTGAAGTACCCTGACATGCATCTGTGTAGCCTCGGACCGCGGTTGGAGGCAGTTGGTTGTGGCACCCTGGTTGGATGGAAAAAAGCAGTTGTGGAGCCAGATTGTTCTGACTGGCTTGCCCCAGGGGTGGAGAATATGCTGCTGAGTTTTCCAGGTGACCAGGATGTCCAATGAATCCATGAAGAACCCGCACTGCAGAAGTGTGAGCTCTGCATCGTTGGGAGATTCCATTGGATGAAAGAAGAAGAACTGGACTGGACTGATACTTGAGCCTGAATGAGAGACTGGGTGGATGCCCAGATGAAGATATGGACCTCGCCAGACATGTCATCAGAAGATTTCTAATTTGATGATATGTTTGGGTGCAGGGATTACGATATGAGATAAGGGGTGGCATGTGGTGGTTTGGGCTGGGTGCCCTCTACTATGTGGTGTGCTTCCTGTGTCCAGAAGTCCAGCCCTGTGGGTGGACACAGGAAACTAGGTATCTCCTACCATAATCCTCTGCACTGCTATAAAATCTACCGCAGGGTCTAGCACTTCCTCTTTCTTCCCCTCACCAGCACCTAGTAACTGGGGGAGACATCTCCCTGCCTCAGGCCTGGCTAGGCCCAAGGCCAGGGGAACGGGCAGTCTCAGGTCTGGCCAGCTGAGACTAGCCTAGCAGTGGCGGGGGGGAGAAGGAGCCCTGGGGGTCTTGGGTGCACCCTCAGGTGGGGATGGGATGTTTCTGGGTGTGCTTCGGGGTTTCTTCTGTCACTGCTTATGGTTCTCTGTAAACATTCACTGTTTTCTATTTAAACTTTCCATCACTTTTGCAATCCATTTGTCAGCGTCGCTATTTCTGCCCATGGTGGGGAGGGGGTCTCCCCCAATCCACTACATTCTGGAATGCACAGATGACAACTTCCACCTTCAAATGGTAGAGGAACCAACAGGAAGAGGAGCTATGCAGGCCTAACAGGGAAAGGCTGGTGACCACTAGAGGCAGCCTTGTCTACAGTGACCACAGTGCACTAGAATGTAAGATCCCCAGGGCATCTGGGAAGATGTATTCCAACCTTACAAACCTGGACTTTAGGCATGCAGAATTTGATCACTTCAGCTATCTGTTGGGCAACGTATTGTAGACAAAGCCCTAGAGGGAAGGGGGGCCCAGGACAGATAATCCATATTCTCTGTGCCCAGGTTCAAGGTGAGGAGAAAGTTCTTAAGAGGAAGAGTAGTTGGCCACTGGAATGGGCTTCCCAGGGACATGGTGGAGTCACAGTCCCTGGAGGTGATAAAAAAAAAGACTGGATGTGGCACTTGGAGCCATGTTTTTGTTGTCAGGTGGTGTTGGGTTATATGTTGGACTTGATGATTTCACAGTATCACAGTATCGCTAAGGTTGGAAGAGAGCTTGAAGATCATCGAGTCTAACTTGTCACCACAGACCCCATGACTTGACCATGGCACCAAGTGCCACGTCCAATCCCCTCTTGAACACCTCCAGGGATGGTGACTCCACCACCTCCCCGGGCAGCCCATTCCAATGGCAAATGACTCTCTTGGTGGAGAACTTTCTCCTCACCTCGAGCCTAAACTTCCCCTTTGCAGCTTGAGACTATGTCCCCTTGTTCTGGTGCTGGTTGCTAGAGAGAAGAGACCAACCCCTTCCTGGCTACAACTACCATTCAGGTAGTTGTAGAGAGCAATGAGGTCGCCCCTGAGCCTCCTCTTCTCCAGGCTAAACAACGCCAGCTCCCTCAGCCTCTCCTCATAGGGCTTGTGCTCAAGGCCTCTCACCAGCCTTGTCACCCTTCTCTGGACACATTCAAGTGTCTCGATGTCCTTCTTAGACTGAGAGGCCCAGAACTGGGCACAGGACTCAAAGTGTGGCCTAACCAAAGCAGAGTACAGGGGCACAATGACCTCCCTGCTCCTGCTGGCCGCACCATTCCTAATGCAGGCCAGGATGCCGTTGGCCTTCTTGGCCACCTGGGCACACTGCTGGCTCAGGTGGCTGTCAATCAGCACCCCCAGGTCCCTCTCTGTTTGGGAGCTCTCCAGCCACTCCAACCCCAGCCTGTAGCTCTGCATGGGGTTGTTGTTGCCAAAGTGCAGCACCCGGCACTTGGACTTGTTGAATGCCATCCCATTGGACTCCATCCATCTGTCCAGTCGGTTGACGTCCCTCTGCAGGGCCCTTCCACCCTCTAACTGACCAACATCTGCTCCCAACTTGGTGTCATCTGCAAATTTACTGATGACTGTCTCAATCCCCTCATCCAGATCGTCAATGAAGATATTGAAGAGGATGGGGCCCAGCACTGATCCCTGGGGGATGCCACTGGTGACTGGCCTCCAGCTGGAGGTGGCACCATTCACCACCACTCTCTGGGCCTGGCCCTCCAGCCAGTTCCTAACCCAGCACAGAGTGTTGCTGTCCAAGCCACGAGCTAACAGCTTAGCCAGGAGTTTGCTGTGGGGGATGGTGTCAAAGGCCTTGCTGCAGTCCAGGTAGACTACATCCACAGGCCTCCCCACATCCACCAGGCAGCTCACCTGATCATAGAAGGAGATCAAGTTGGAGAGGCAGGACCTGCCCTTCCTGAATCCATGTTGGCTGGACCTGAGCCCTTGGCCATCCTGCAAGTGCGCAGTCATTGCCGCCAGGATAATCTGCTCCATCATTTTCCCTAGCACTGAGGTCAGACTGACAGGCCTATAGTTTCCAGGTTCCTCCATCCGACCCTTCTTGTGGATGGGGACCACACTGGCCAGTTTCCAGTCATCTGGGACCTCACTGGTCAGCCAGGACTGGAGGAAAATGATGGAGCGCGGCTTGGCCAGCTCATCTGCCAGCTCTCTCAGCACCCTAGGATGGATCCCATCTGGCCCCATGGACTTGTGAGTGCCCAAGTGTTTGAGCAGGTCCCAAACTAATTCCTCATGGATATCCAGGGCATTACACTGCTCCCTGACCCTGAGGTCTTTTCCAACCTGGTTGATTCTGTGATTCTGTGAAAGTATGCCAACAAGGAGGACGGCAGGAAAGAATGTTAAGAGACCTGCCAGGATGAGCGAAGCACTCCTGGGCACACTTCCACACTAAAAGAAACTGTACAAGGAGTGGAAGGACGGGCAGCTAGAATGGGGGACAGATAAGGAAGCTGTCTGAGCAGGAAGAGACCTGACTAGAAAAGCTAAAGCTCAATTAGGATTAAATCTAGCTAGGGAGAACAAGGGGAATAGCAAAAGTTTCTACAGGTATATTAATGGCAAAAGGAAGACTAAGGAATATGTGGGGCCCCTCAGAAAGGAAATGGAAGAACTAGTGACAAGTGTTGTGGAGAAGACTGAGGTTCTCAGTGACTTTTTTACTTCAGTCTTCACTGGCAAGGCTTCCAGCCACACTCCCAAAATCACAGAAGATAATGGCAGGAGCTGGAAGAAGGAACTGCCCATGGGACCCAATGAGATGCACCCACAAGTGCTGAGGTAAATGGCTGATGAGGTCATTAACCCCAACTTTACTATATTACAAAAGATATAGGAGTCTGGGGAAGTTCCCACTGACTGGAAAAGGGGAAACATAACCCCCATTTTCAAAAAGGGAAAGGAGGATGATGCAAGGAACTGTAGACCTTTCAGTCTCACCTCTGTGCCTGGTAAGATCATGGAGCAGACCCCCCTGGAGGCACTTCTGAGGCATGAATGAAGAGTTGATTGGATACAATCAACACAGCTTCACTAAAACAAACCTGGTTGCCTTCTATGATAAGGTCACAACACCTATCGACAAGGCAACCAGTGTCATTTATATGGACTTGAGCAAAGCCACATGACGTCCTGATCTCCAAGCTGGTAAAATACAGGTTTGACAGATGAACCAGTTGGTGGATGAAGAACTGGCTTCATGGCCACACCCAAAATGTGGCTGTCAATGGGTCCATGTCCAAGTGGAGGCCAGTGAAAAATGCAGTCCCTCAAGGATCAGTGCTGGGACTGGTGTTGTTTAACATCTTTGTCAGTGACATGGATGGCGGCATTGAGTGCACCCTCAGCAAGTTCACTGATAACAGCAAGTTGTGTGGTACAGCAGACACACCGGAGGGAAGAGATGCCATCCAGCAGGACCTTGACACGCTGGAGAGGTGGTCCTATGACAAGCTCATGAGGTTCAGCAAGAACAAGTGCAGGGTCTTGCATCTGGGCAAGATGAACCCATGGCACCAATATAGGCTGGGTAGTGACTGTCTTGAGAACAGCACTGAAGAAAAGGACATGGGCGTGCTGGAAGTTGAGAATCTAATGATGAGGTGCCACTGTACACCTGCAGCATAGAAAGCCAACCTTATCCTGGGTTGTATCAAGAGAAGTGTGGCCAGCAGGTTGAGAGAGATGTTTCTCCCGTTCTACACTGCTCTTGTGAGACCCCACCTGGAGTACTGTGTCCAGCTCTGAAGCCTCTATTACAAGAAAGGTATGGACATGCTGGAAAGTGTCCAGAAAAAGGCCACAAGGATGATCAGAGGGCTGGAACACATCTCCTGTGAGGACAGGCCAAGAGAGTTAGGGTTGTTCAGTTTGAAGAAAAGAAGGTTTTGAGGAACCTTATTGTGGGCTTCCATATCTGAAGGAGGCCTACAAGAAAGCTGGTGAGAGACTTCTTAGTGTGTCAGGTAGTGATAGAACTAGGAGGGATGGAGTAAAAATAGAAATGGATAGATTCAGATTGGATGTTAGAAAGAAGTTCTTCACGGTAAGAGTGGTAAGACACTGGAACAGGTTGCCCAGGGAGGTGGTGGAAGCCCCATCCCTGGAGGTTTTTAAGTCCAGGCTGGATGTGGCTCTAGGCTACCTCATCTAGTGTGAGCTGTCCCTGCCCATAGCAGGGGGGGTTGGAACTAGATGATGCTTCCAAGGTCCCTTCCAACCCTGACAATTCTGTGATTCAGTGAAGACCAAGTGCTGAGTCCTGAACTTTGGTGACAAATCCCTCAAAAGTGGTTAGAAAGGTCTTTGCAAAACAATCTGTGGGTGCTGGTGGACAACCCCTGAACATAAGCCAGCAATGTGCCTGGGTGGCTTTCAGCATCCTGCCCTGTATCAAAAACAGTGTGTCCAGCAGGAATAGGGAAGTGATTTTTCCCCTGTACTCAGCCTGGGTGAGGCCACAGCTTGAGTAATGAGTTCAGTGCTGGGTTCTACACTATAAGAAAGGCATTAAGGTCCTGGAGAGTGTCTGGAGAAGAGCAGGGAGATTGATGAGGGGTTTGTTGTACAAGGAGCAGCTAAGAGAACTGAGGTTGTTTAATCTGGAGAAGAGAATGATAAGGGGAGATATTATTGATCTCTATAACTACCTGGAAGTAGGCTGTAGCAAGGCTGGTGTTGGTCTCTTATCCAAGGTAACAATGGGATGAGAGGAAATGGGGTGCCATGGGAAATTTAAACTGGATATTAGGAAAAAATTTGTTACTGGGACAATGGTGAGGCTTTGGAACAAGATGCCCAGGGAGGTGATGGTGCCAGTATTCCTGGAGGGTTTCAAGAAACATATAGATATGGTGCTTCAGAATATAGTTTAGTAGTCCTGGTATTTGGGTTATGGTTGGACTTAATCTTAAAGGTATTTTCCAACCTTAATGATTTTATGAATAGGCTGTATGCTAAGTATCTAGGGAGTGTTGAGGAGATTTAGAAGCAGAGAAAAACTTTCATGACACTCTGACATATTACTTTCAGCCACAGAAACTAAAAAGTAAAAAATAAACCTATTTACTATACTGTTTAGGTATTATTTCAGTTAAATTCATTGGTAAAAGTTGCACTTAGCTTAAAATCAGACAACAAAGTGTTACCAGTTTCATACTGAAATTTCTTGCTAAATTAAATGCTTGAATGACAACAACAACTCAAGGAACAGCAATTCACAAAAAAATGAAAATGTGTTTCTGCTATCTTTAAACAAAAACTTTTCAAAAAATGGTGAGCTGAAATTCTGCATACAAATCTTTTCCCATGTTTATATTAAAAAAAAAAATCCACCTATGAGGCAAAGATAAAAAAATCTCCCTTTTCCTTGAAGATTCTTTTTAAACAATACAGAGATAATTAAAATAAATTATAACCGTCCTAAAATATTTTCTTCTTCTTTTTCTTCCACCCCCCAGAAGTACTCAGCTTCAGCACAGATTACTTCTGTCTCTTTATCACCGGAGTGTCAAAACTATCAGGCATGGTCTCTTAAAGACATGGGTGCCTTTAAGAAGCATAAAGTTCAGGACCTCCAGAGGTCTAGAGCATCTAACAGATGGATCGGAAAGTGTCATTTTTGTTATTTAATTCCCAGAATGCCAGCATCTAGCCTGTATAAGGGGACAGCACAAGTTACTTCTCCCCCCTTTCTCCTCTCCCTTCTCCCTTCCTGACACGGCTCCCCTATCTCCTGTTTGGTATGGGGGAGGGTTTCAGTTTTGGGCAGCCTGCTAATGGCCTAGACTGAGCTAATTTTAGGCCTTGCCATTTTGGGTTTGGTGTGGGAGGGCAGTGGCAGGGAGGTATGGGGGAGCATTTCGGCCTGGGATTTTAGTTTGGTTTGGTGGAAGGTTGTAGAAGGCTTAAGCCTAAGGTGGTTCTTGGATAATCATGGCCTATGGATTTCTTTATCTTTTATATGCTTTTCACTGTAGCACTTCCATTTAGATTTCCAATAATATCCTGCATTTCTATCCAATCCTGTGTGGAGTTTAACTACTTTAAGAGGAGTTAAAGAGACTGTCTTACTCCCTGTGAAACCAAGATACCATCTAATTTACAGATAGGTGAGGTAATAAGACCTACAGTTACTTGAAACTATTCATGCATTTCTTCCTGGAATCTATTGTATATATATGTCTCATAAACACTGACAAACTTAGTTCTTCATAATAATGGAGCACAATAATTTCAGGGAGATTGATCTAGTTTCCCTGAAGATTATTGACCTAACAGTCATGAAAACAGTATCCTGGGAATATCAAGATTCAATTGCATCTTTTCAATAGGCTGACTATTGGTGAACAAATTTAATGTGAACAAAAGAACTGGCTTAAATGGATAGACTTGGGGGGGGGGCACGTTCATCTGATTTAATATTTAAATATGATCTGTGTATTCAAAGATTTTCCTACCTGTAAGTCTCCGTAATGTAATTCATGATAAAATGAAATGTACACTGTACCTCATATTAAATTACTAGGCTGACTGAATAGGAAGCAATCAAATATAAAAATGCATTATATGTAGTACTTTACAGCATGATGAATTCCTTCAATGTGTTGATATATAAAACATCTATATAACTAGACTAAAATAAAAGAATTTAAAAAACTCCAACATTTTTGTTAAATAACATGACCTACTATTTAAAGTTCTTCAATATTACTGACAGTTTTACAAGAGAATTTCTCTTTAGTGAATGATCAGCTTATTATATCTTATATTTCCATAGCTTGATACAGAGACTGATTTATTCTGTTAGTAAGAAGCAAAGCCAGGAGCTGTGCTTTATCCATAGGCCAGTTTGAAAAACGTTGAGACAGCTGTCATTGACATAGCCAAAATTGTATCCTGTATTTTTAGTTTAACACTCTCTTTTACCTGTAATTGAAAATAAATGAACATCAGACACATCTTTCTTTAATAACTACAGTTAAGTTCCCTGGATCAATATAAGTTTCACTTTTCAATATTTTAATGGTTTTTTTATGGTTAATTTTGAAACTGAAATTCTCTACAAGTTTGTGGATTTGAAAAGAATAGTAAAATATTCAAATTAATTTAATAGCTAATGAACTTATATGTAAACTGCTATTGTTTGAAAAAAATAATAAATAAAAGACTAGCAGGTAGGCATTCCCTTTATATGTAAAAACGGGCTTCAACAGCAAGTTTGCAGATGACACCAAGCTGAGTAGCACGGCTAGTAGGCTAGAGGGATGAGATGCCATCCAGAGGGACCTGGGCAAGCTCAAGGACCTCATGAGGTTCAACAAGGCAAAGTGCAATGTCCTGCACTTGGGTTAGGGCAGTCCTCAGTGTCAATACAGGCTGTGGGATGAATGGACTGAGAGCAGCCCTACACAGACAGACTTGTGCTTATCTGGTGGATGACAAGCTGGACAGGAGCTAGTAATGTGCACTTTCACCCCAGAAAGCAAATCACATCCTGGGCTGCAGCAAAAATGTCATCATCAGCAAATCAAGGGAGGTGATTCTGTCCCTCTGCTCAGGGGAGACCCTGTCTGGAATGATGTGTCCAACTTCACAGGTCACAGCACAAGGATCTGTTAGTGTGGGTCTAGAGAATAGCCACAAAAATGACTACAGAGATAAAACACCTCTCCTATGGAGACAAACTGAGAGATTTGTAATTGTTCAGCTTGGAGAAGGCTCCAGGGAGACCTTATTGCAGCAGTTCAGTACTTAGAGAGGGCCTACAAGAAAGATGGGGACAATCTTTTTAACAGGACCTGTTGAGATATGTGGTGGTTTTATGCTATGCCTTTAAAATTTAGTTACAGATTTTGAGCAGAAAAGTAGAAAAATATAAATAAATCACTATTGGGTGTACAAAGGAAAACACATTCCCAGCAATCCCTTCCTTGGTTGTGAGTATGAGTTCCAGCAGAGCACCTATCTGCTTTGGCTGCCTTGTCATTTGGGTCAGGAAGATGTTGCTGAAGCTGTCCAGGATTGTTTATACCCAGCTGTGCTGTCCCCTTTTCAGCAGATATTGTGGCAGTTATAGTCTGCTGTGAAGACCAGGACTTGAAAATATGAGGATATTTCCAGTTATATGTAAAAGGCCTTATCTAGTTGTTCTTCCTGATCAGGTACTCGGTAGCAGACACACACTATTACATGACCTGTAATAGTCTGCCCTTTAATCCTTATTCTAAACCTCTCAGTCAGTTATCACCTGTACCCATTCACTTTTGCTCCTCTCTCACATAAAGAGCAATTCTACCTCCTCTTCTACTGGATCTGTCCTTCCTAAAGCGGCCTACATCACTCCATTCCAGCACTTCAATCATATAAGCCAATTTACTTCATCACCATGATTCCAGCAAGATAAAAGTCCTGTAATGTAGATGATGGAGAATGGAATCAATATGGACGACCAATATGATCTGGTATTGTTCCTTTATTGTACTAGTATTGTACAACATAGTGCATACCGAATGATGATGATTATATGTATGTACCATTATTAAGGGAACCTTTACAGCTTATCTAGACTCGGAGAGCATTGTTGGCATAGCTTCATTGGCTCCTCACAAGTGACCACACATTGTACTACTATTGATTATTGGTTAAACTAGTAATAACACGCAAGGCTCTTGATGCAGGTGTGTGTCCTGTTATTCCAAGATAACTCTCTGTGTTTATAGCTACGAGTGTCCTGCTTTAGTTACATGGTGCAGGCATAGCACTGTTTTGCTACACTGCTAGCCACTTCTGCACTTATGTTGAGCATGGCCTATCACCATATCAGGCTCTAAGACTATACTGCCAGATTGCTCACACGGCTTATTGCCACCATTACCACACTGTAACACTACACAGATCACTAATTTCCCATGTTTCTTCCCCATTCTTTGTGCACTGGTGTGTAGGCACTACAGACTGACACCTCAGCATGCTCATTTCCCAGAAAGTGCTTAGAGGGGAAAAAATATTTTGGGTTATTTCATGCAGTGTTTTCAAAGTGAGTCATGATGTACACAAAATGTTTAATACAATTTTCCTAAGGTTTTTGTTTGTTTGTTTTTTGTAAACAGAATTTTAATTTGGTATACATAAAACATACAAACTTATCATTTTTCCATATCACTTCAATATTTTGTATTGTATTTGTATCTTAATTTCAGACAAAACCAGAAATTCTATATGCAAATCAAAAAGAACTTTTACCAGCAGAGTTCAGATAATTTACTGAACTAGGTAGTTAGAATTTATGGTCCAATAGGTTTTAAATTTTTTAATTTATTTTATGTTAAAACATTGGTTCCAGCTTTTCTCTTTGATTCATATGAGCCAGACAGCAATACTATTTATATAACAAATATTTTAATCACTCTCATGAAGAGTTTCTGGGGAAAATGTACTTTAGTTACTCCTTAGTATACATCAGCACTGAAGACTAAGCTCTGGATACCAACTGCAAATAACCTATATAGTTCTTATATGACTAAAACTTCCACTTAGATCAGTAGAGTTCTGCTTACAGAATGAAGGTCAATGCCTTATAAACAGATTTCTGTTTGCTTAGATCTTGGAGGTAATGATTTCACCTGCCAATACTTCTTGGACTTTGTGCAAAGCAAGCTGTGAGCATGTACTGGAAGTAACAAGACATTCCTGTCTCATGAGTGCAGAACTGGAGACATAGCTGGAGTGAGAGGAAACTAAACTTTAGAACCTTTTCATGAAATATTTCTTTGAAACAGTTACAGAAAAGTCCACTTTTCATTGTAGTCAGCTTCACATGAAACACATCAGATATCATTACTCTGAACCAATTTTTATGCTTAACAAAAGTTACTTGAAGAGTGGGCTCACAAGTTTAACAGAGACAAATGCAATGGCCTGGGATGACATAACCAGGACTGTTGCTGGGGAATAGCCTTGATTAAAGTGACTTAAGCGTCCTGGTGTACAAGATAATCAATTAGTCAGCAATGAACTCCAATGAAGGGAAATTGCATCCTGGACTGCATCTCCAGGGGCATTAACAGCAGAGAGAGAGATGTGATCATTCTACTCTACTTAGTTCTTGTCAGGTCATGCCTGGAGTTAGTGTCCAGTTCTGTTTCCCACAGTTCAAGAAAGACGTGGCCAGAATGGAGAGGATCTAAAGGAAGGCCACAAAACTGATCTGGGAAGCTGGTCTGTGAGGGAATGCTGAATCTGAGAAAAGTTTGAAGGAGTTAAGCCTTCTCCCTAGAGAAGAGAAGATTCAAGTAGTACCTTATCAAAGTATTCTAGTACTTAAAGGCTAGCTACAAAACAGAAAGAGGCTCCCTCTTCATGAGAAGTCACATGGAGAAGAAAAGGGGCAAGAGGTACAAGTTGTGCTGGGAAAGGTTTGATTGCAATGTAACAGAGAAATTTTTAACAGTGAGAACAATCAGTCATTGCAACAACTTCCCCAGGGATATGGTAGATTCTCTATCACTGGTGGTTTTCAATATATGGTTGGTCAGGATGCTATATATCTCCCTTTCCAACAAACAGTTGGACCGGACAGTCTTTGAAGTCCCCTCCAACCTAAAATGCTCTGCAATTCAGTGAATTTCTTAAAAAATAGAATTACAAAAAATCTAAAATCTAATGGATGATGATGCTGAGACATACCTTGTTAGGGAACAAATAAAAAGGATATCTATTCTCCAGTTTAAGTTGACATTTGGTAACCAGTTTGCTATGTAAGACATGGTATACCCCAACATAAGAAGACTGTAAAATAAAACAGGATTGATTAATTTTCTGTCAGCTGCAGCAAACTAATTGTGCTGTATAATTGACTCTGAAATACAGCTTTTGGTCTGACAAAACTTATTGGTTCAACTACAGCTTAGTTCTTAGTTGTAGTGTTAAGGAAACATGTAGAACAAGCACATCCCAACATGGAGTCCAAGATAATTGTTCCTCTGTGACTCAGGGGCTGGTTAGCCTGGAGAAGAGGAGGCTCAGAGGAGCCTTTATTGCTGTCTACAACTACCTGAAGGGAGGTTGTAGCCAGGTGAGGGTTGGTCTCTTCTCCCAGGCAACCAGCACCAGAACAAGAGGACACAGTCCCAAGCTGCACCATGGGAGGTTTAGGCTGGATTTTGGGAAAAAGTTCTTCATAGAAAGAGCGATTGGCCATTGGAATGGGCTGCTCAGGGAGGTGGTGAGGTCTCCATTGCTGGAGGTGTTTAGGAAGAGACTGGATGGGGCACTTGGTGCCATGGTTTAGTTGATTAGATATTGTTGTATGATAGGTTGGACTCGATGATCTCAAAGGTCTTTTCCAACCTGGTGCTATTCTATTCTATTCTATTCTATTCTATTCTATTCTATTCTATTCTATTCTATTCTATTCTATTCTATTCTATTCTATTCTGTAAGAATCCTGGAGACAAAAAGATATCCAAACGGATTGTAATAGCTATAAAAACATGACAAAATTGTGACTGAACTGAGATGATAATTCCTGAGTTGACTCTTGTACCTTGCACATTTGTCATACTAGGATACCACTCTTCTCTTGGTTTTGGTTTGCTGCTTTTTTCCCTCATTAATCAGGGCATGAAAACCTGTTTGACTTCGAACCAGGGAGTTTAGTATTTCATACTAATTCAGAAACAGATAAATCCATTCAGAGAAAATCCGTTTGTTTTTTTTTTTTCTGTGATAGTTTGAGTGTTCTCAGATACAACAAAACCCACCCTTAAATATCCCATTTCTGGTACTAGTAATTCTTCTCAGACTATAAGACATATTCTGGGCCCCTCAGTTTAGGAAAGATGTTGTCTTACTGGAGCGTGTCCAGAGAAGGGCAACAAAGTTGGTGAGGGGTTTGGAAGACAAGCCCTATGAGGAGAGGCTGAGGGAGCTGGGGTTGCTTAGCCTGGAGAAGAGGAGACTGAGGGGTGACCTTATTGCTCTCTACAACTACCTGAAGGGAGGTTGTAGCCAGGCGGAGGTTGGTCTCTTCTCCCAGGCAGCCAGTACCAGAACAAGAGGACACAGTCTCAGGCTGCGCCAGGGCAGGTTTAGACTGGAAGTTAGGAAGAAGTTCTATACTGAGAGAGTGATTGCCCACTGGAATCCGCTGCCCGTGGAGGTGGTTGAGTCACCTTCATTGGAGGTGTTCAAGAAGAGGCTTGATGGGGTGCTTGGTGCCAGGGTTTAGTTTTTTAGTTGTTTAGGTGGGTTGTATTGTACTGTATTGTACTGTATTGTACTCTTTTGTACTGTATTGTACTGTATGGTACTGTATTGTATTTTAGGTGGGTTGAATTGGTTGATGGGTTGGACGTGATGATCTTGAAGGTCTCTTCCAACCTGTTGTATTGTATTATTGTATTATTGTATATCTATAATCATATTTGGTTTATGAAAAATATGTTTGCACAGCTAGTTTTGCAACTGGAACTGCAGTAAGAAATTAAAATAATGGGTCTTACAGCAGCGACTGCTGTTATGACAGTAAGTTAATTTCCAAATATTGAGAATTAAAAAAATATTTTGACAACTAGCAGTGAAAGCTTTCAAGCCAATTCTACTTCCGTAAAAATTGACACAATTTTTTATTATGTATATATAATCATGGACTTCTTCACTTGAAGGGGAATTAGTGATCTCAATGTATTTTTCTTACAAAGGACTGTTAGGATTTTAAAATGCTATGCGTTATTTCTGCACTCACTTTACTGCTAAGAATTTATATTTAAATAATCCCATACAAAAAAAAAAAAAAAAAAGAAGGACTAGCCACATTTCTAAGCAAATTGATGCATAGTTTATCCAGTGAGTATACAAGCATTCACATACCGTATACAATCTGAGATACTGTAATTTTTATGAGGAAAATAGTCCAATTTATTTTAACATTAACACTAAAAAGTTAAAGCTGATCTTATTGTTATACTAAAGCTCAAATGTAATGATGATTTCTGCTATTAAGTTCTCCAGATCAGCTCAGTTCATTGCAACATTACTGGTCAGCTCACATTTAAGGCACTGACTGGCTCATATCTGCAGTATGATCGCTCTTGCCTGCACATACATGGAACTCTGGTGCACATAAAATTCTTATACATGGGAAGTGAGCTCCCATTTCCTGTTTGCTGACTTCCAACTTGTTTCTTCCCCTACTTAGCAGTATCTGAAAGAAATTCTTTAAAAATGGACATTCTGTTCTACTTAATATATAGACTGTTCTTTAGGTATTTATAAGCATTAATGAGATCCTCCCTCAGTCTGCTCTTCTCCAGGCTGAACAGACACATCTCTCTCAGCCTTTCCTGATAAGGTAGACAGATGTTCTTATCTGCTGATCATCTTGGTGGCTCTCCACTGGGCTCTCTCCAGTAGTTCCTTGTCCTTCTTGGAGTAGGGAACCCAGAAATGGATTCAGTATTCCAGAAAAGGCCTCACCAGGGCAGAATAGAGGTGGAGGATTATCTCCCTTGACCCAAACTGTTCTTAAAGCATCCCAGGATGTTGTTGGCCTTTGTGGCTGGGAGGACACATTATTGGCTCATGATCAGCCTGTTGTCTATGAGGATTCCCATGTCCTTTTCCCCAGAGCTGCTCTCCAGCAGGTCAGCCCCCAGCCTGTACTGATGCTTGGGGCTTTTTTTCCCTAGACTATGGGTACTCTACATTATCCTTGTTGAATTTCCTTAGGTTTCTACCCACCTAGATCTCCAGCTTGTCCTTTTAGTGTGTCAGCCACTCTTCCCAGTTTTGTGTTGTCAGTAAGCGTGCTGGTGATACACTTTACAATACAATACAATACAATACAATACAATACAATACAATATAATAAATCTAGGGTGGAAGAGACCTTCAAGATCATCGCGTCCAACCTATCAACCAATCCAACCCACCTAAACAACTAGATCATGGCACCAAGCACCCCATCAAGTCTCCTCCTGAATGCCTCCAATGATGGTGACTCCACCACCTCCCCGGGCAGACCATTCCAATGGGCAATCACTCTCTCGGTATAGAACTTCCTCCTAACATCCAGTCTAAACCTCCCCTGGCACAGCCTGAGACTGTGTCCTCTTGTTCTGGCGCTGCCTGCCTGGGAAAAGAGACCAACCTCTGCCTGTCTACAATCTCCCTTCAGGTAGTTGTAGAGAGCAATAAGGTCACCCCTCAGTCTCCTCTTCTCCAGGCTAAGCAACACCAGCTCCCTCAGCCTCTCCTCATAGAGCTTGTCTTCCAAACCCCTCACCAACTTTGTTGCCCTTCTCTGGACACGCTCCAGCAAGACAACATCCTTCCTAAACTGAGGGGCCCAGAACTGGACACAGGATTCTAGGTGTGGCCTAACCAGTGCTGTGTACAGGGGCAGAATGACTTCCCTGCTCCTGCTGGCCACACTGTTCCCGATGCAGGCCAGGATGCCATTGGCCCTCTTGGATGCCTGGTGTGGTGGTTTAGGCTGGGTGCTGGCCCAGATGCCACTGCCCAGACCACACCAGGGAGGTCCCAAGGGGTGGGACCAGCCCAGGGGGGTGGTCACAGGAAACCAGGTATTCCATTTCCCATAATGCCCTGCTCCCCTATAAAACATCCACGTGGGGTCTGCACTTCCTCTTTCGTCCCCTGCTGCTGCCTAGGTAAAATGGCTTGAGCTGCCTCCCTTGGGCCTGCCCAGGCCCAAGGCTGGGTTGGGAGGGGGGAGAAAGAGCCCTGGGGGGGTTGGGTGTACCCCCAGGTGGTGATGGGATCTCTCTCTCTTTGTCACGGTGCTTGTGGTTCTCTGTAAAACTTTCATTGTTCCTTTTTGGTTTTCTATTTAAACTTTCCATCACTTTTGCAATCTGTTTGTCTGAGTCGTTATTTCTGCCCGTGGTGGGAGGATTGCTCTCCCAAACCACAACACCTGGGCACACTGTAGGCTCATGTTCAGCCTACAATCAACCAGTACCCCCAGGTCCCTCTCTACCTGGCCGCTCTCCAGCCATTCTGACCCCAGCCTGTAGCACTGCATGGGGTTGTTTGTGGCCAATGTGCAGAACCCGGCACTTGGATGTGTTCAATCTCATGCCATTGGATTCTGCCCATCTGTCCAGCCTGTCCAGGTCCCTCTGCAAAGCCTCTCTACCCTCCAGCAGATCAACTCCTGCCCCCAGCTTGGAGTCGTCCGCAAATTTACTGATGATGGACTCGATGCCCTCATCCACATCATCAATAAAGATGTTGAAGAGCATGGGGCCCAGCACTGATCCCTGGGGCACACCACTAGTGACTGGCTGCCAGCTGGATGTGGCACCATTCACCACCACTCTCAGGGCTTGGCCCTTCAGCCACTTTCTAACCCAACGCAGTGTGCTCCCGTCCAAGCCATGGGCTGCCAGCTTGGCCAGGAGTTTGCTGTGGGGGACGGTGTCAAAGGCCTTGCTGAGGTCCAGGTAGACCACATCCACAGGGCCTCCCCACATCCACCAGGTGGGTCACCTGATTCTAGAAGGAGATCAGGTTGGTCAGGCAGGACCTGCCCTTCCTAAATCCGTGCTGGCTAGGCCTGAGACCCTGGCCATCCTGGAAGTGCTGTGTGATTACACTCAAGATGACCCACTCCATAATCTTGCCTGGCACTAAGGTCAGGCTGACAGGCCTAGAATTACCTGGCTCTTCCAACTGGCCCTTCTTGTGGATGGGCACCATGTTGGCCAGCTTCCAGTCTTCTGGGACCTCTCCAGTGAGCCAGGACTGTTGAAAAATGATGGAGAGTGGCTTGGCCAGCTCATCTGCCAGCTCTCTCAGCACCCTAAGATGGATCCCATCCAGTCCCATGGCCTTGTGGGGGTTCAAGCGGCTGAGGAGATCTCTAACAATCCCATTCTGGAACAGAGGAGAACTAGGCTGCTCCCTGGCTCCTTCTGCCAGCTCTGCAGGCCAGCTGTCTGGAAGACATTCTGTCCTGCTAGTAAAAATTGAGGCAAAGAAGGTGTTAAGTACCTCTGCCTTTTCTTCATCCTTTGTTACAACGTTCCCCTCCGTGCCCACCAAGGAGTGGAGGTTGTCCTTGCCCTTCCTCTTGCTATTAATATATTTATAGAAGGACTTTTTGTTGTCCTTCACAGCAGAGGCCAGTCTGAGCTCCAAATGTGCTTTTTGCCTCCCTAATTTTCTTCCTACAAGACCTAGCAACTTCCCTAAACATTCCATGGGTTGCCTCCCCTTTCTTCCAAAGATGATACACCCTCTTTTTTTCCCTTAGTTCCTTTAGAAGTTCATTACCCATCCAGGCTGGCTGTCTGCCCCGGCGGCTCATCTTCCGGCACGTTGGCACAGCCTGTTCCTGCACCTTCAAGAGCTCTTCCTTGAAGTAGGTCCAGCTCTCCTGGACCCCTTTATTTTTAAGGGCTGTTTCCCAAGGAACCTTCTGAGTTAGTTCCTTGAGTAGCCTGAAGTCTGCCCTCCTGAAGTCCAGAGTGGAGGTCTTCTTGCTACCCCTCTTAGCTTGGCTGAATACAGAAAATTCAATTATCTCATGATCACTGGTGCCTAAACACCCTCCGACCACCACATCACCCACCAGCCCTTCCCTGCTGGTGAAGAGGAGGTCAAGCATAGCCTTACCCCTGGTAGGCTCGCGCAGCACCTGGGATAAGAAGCTGTCCTCCATGCACTCTAAGAACCTCTTAGATTGCCTCCTTTCTGCTATGTTGTGATCCCAGCAGATATCAGGCAGGTTGAAGTCACCCACGAGAACAAGGTCAGGTGATCTTGCGACAGCCTTAAGCTGCCTATAGAATGCTTCATCAACATCTTCCTCCTGGTTGGGTGGTCTATAACAGACTCCAACCAGGATGTCTGCCCTGCTGGTCTTCCCTCTAATTCTCCCCCACAAGCACTCAACCTGATCATCCCTGATCTCTAGCTCAACGGCATCAAGTGCCTCTCTTTGCTACTTCGTCCTGGTCATTGATGAATATGTTGAACTGGGCTGGACTTGGTACTGATTTCTTGGGAACAGCGCTAGAAATGAACCTTCGACTAGTCTGCTGTACTGACCAAAACCCTCTGAACTCTGTTATTTAGACATCTCTCAATCCATCGCACTGTCCAATCACCCAACCCACATTTAAAGCTTGGATGATAAGATGCTGTAGGAGATGGTGTGAAAAGCCTTGCTGAGGTCAAATTACACCACATCCACTGCCATCCAATCATCTATCTTCCAGTTATATCACAGTAAAAGGCTACCAGATAGATCAAGCATGATTTCCCTTTAGTGAATCCATGCTGACTACTCCTGATAACCCCTTCTTTGTCAGTATGCTTTGAGACAGTGCAAAGGACAAACCATTCTATCATTTTTCCAGGGGTAGATGTAAAGCTGACTGGCCTGTAGTTACCAAGGTCTTCCTTCTTGCCCTTTTTGAACACTTGAGTGACACAAGACTCTAGTTTTCAGGCACCTCTCCTGTTTTCAAAGTCTTCAGGCACCTCTCTGGTTTTCAGTGATGGAGAGTAGCATAGCAATAACTTCTGCCATCAACCTCAGCATTAGCAGTATATACCATTGAGGCCCATGGATTCATGTATATCCAGTTTACCTAATTGATCTCTAAACCAATTCTCTTCAACCAAGGCAATCTTCCTTTCTCTTGACTTTCTCTGAGGTCTCAAAGGTGCTGGACTCCCAAGGGCTAGCCTTCATAGAAAAGGCTAAGACAGAGAAGGCATTCAGTAACTCTGTCTTCTCTGTCACAAGAGCACCCATTTCATTCAGCAGCAGGCCTGCATTTCCTCTAGTATTTTTGCCTGAAATGTACTTGAGGAAGCCTTTTGTGTTTTCCTTTACCTCCTTTGCCAGGTTTAGTTCTAAGGAAGCCTTAACTTTCCTTATTGCATTACTGGGAGTTTTACTCTTTTAAAAGTAGCTATGAGAGTTTCATGTTTCCTATTGAATCTATCTAGAAAGGGGAAGAGGACTCTAGCACAAGAGTTGGCAGGGCTCATTGAGAGGGTTTTAAACTAGGTTTGAAAGAGGTGGGTGATGAAACCAGTCTCTGCAGAGAGGAGAGAGAGTGACATAAACTAGAGTTACTTGAGAAATCAGCAGCCCAGCTGAAGTGCATGCACACCAATGCACGCAGTATGGGTAACAAACAAGAGGAACTGGATGTCTTGGTTCACCAGGAAACCTATGATGTAATTGCCATTACAGAAACATGACAGCACGATTCCCACAACTGGAGTACTGCACTAGATGGTTACGAGCTCTTCAGGTGAGACAGGCAAAGGAGAAGAGAAGGAGGGGTGGCCCTGGATACTAGAGAATCTCTCAATGTCACAGAACTTGAGGTAGAGGATGAAAGGATTCAGTGCCTGTGGGTTAAAATCAGAGGAAAGGCTAACAAAACCAACATCCTGGTTAGAGTCTGTTATAGATCACCCAACAAGGATGAAGTATTCCACAAGCAGCTGGAGGTTGTCTCAAGATCACCAGCCCTTGTTCTTGTGGATGACTTTAACTGCCATATATCTGCTGGAAACAGCAGAGAGGAGGCAGTCCAGAAGGTTCCTAGAGTGTATGGAGGACAGCTTTCTGATGCAGCTGTTGAGTGAGCCTACCAGCGTTCAGGCCCTGCTTGACCTGGTGTTCTCAAACAGAAAAGGGCCGGTGGGACATGTGATGGTAGGAGGCTGTCTAGGGTGCAGCACTCATAAGATAGTTGAGTTTTCAATATGCAGGGAAACAAAGAGGAGCCCTTATATTGGATTTACGGAGGGCAGACTTCAGCTTGTTTAAGCAAGTCACCCAGAGAGTACCCTGGGTAGCAGCCCTTAAGAACCAAGGGGACCAGGATGGTTGGACCTACTTCAAACAGGAGCTCTTGAAGGCACAGGAACAGGCTGTCTCAATTTGACAAAAGATGAGCTGGCAGGGAAGGCAATCATCCTGGATGGGCAAGCAGTTCTTGAAGGAATTAAGGAGAAAAAAGACGCCTTTGGAAAGGGGGGACGCAACTTGAGTGATGTTTAAGGATGTTGTTAGATCATGTCAGAGAAAAATTGGAGAGGCAAAAGCCCAGTTGGAACTTAAACTTCCCAGTTTTGTGAAGGAAATAAAACTAATTTTTATAAATATATTAATGGTAAAAAGAGGGGCAAGAATCTCCACTCTTTATGGGACTTGGAGGGGAATATTGTAACTAAAGAGGAGGAAAAGGCAGAGGTATGAAATAGCTTCTTTACCTCCATTTTCAACAGTAAGGCAGGAGGACTTCAGGATAACTGGTCTCCTGAACTGGTAAATGGGGTCAGGGAGCAGTATAGTCCTCCTGAAATCCATTAGGAATTAGGGACATGCTGAGCCAATTGGATCCTCACAAGCCCATGGGACCTGATGGGTTGCATCCTAGGGTGCTGAGAGAACTGGCAGATGAACTTGCTAAGCCACTGTCCATCATTTACCACCAGTCCTGACTCACCGGAGAGGTCCCAGATGACTGGAAGCTGGCCAAAGTGATGTCCATCCACAAGAAGGGACAGATGGAAGAACTTGCAAATTACAGGTCTGTCAGCCTGACCTCAGCACCAGGAAAGATTATGGAGCAGATCATCTGAGGGTCAATCACAGCGCACCTGCAGGATGGCCAAGGGATCAGGTCCAGTCAACATGGATGTAGGAGGGGCAGGTCCTGCCTGACCAACCTGATCTCCTTCTATGATTATGTGACCCACCTGGTGGATGTGGGGAAGGCTGTGGATGTGGTCTACCTGGACTTCAGCAAGGCCTTTGATACCATCCCCCACAGCAAACTTCTGCAGAAGCTCTCAGCCCTTGGCTTGGACAGCAGCACTCTGCACTGGGTTAGGAACTTGCTGGAGGGCCGGGCCCAGAGAGTGTTGGTGAATGGTGCCACATCCAGCTGGAGGCCAGCCGCTAGTGTTTTCCCCAAGGAATCAGTGCTGGGCCCCATCCTATTCAATATCTTTATTAATGATCTGGATGAAGGCAGTGAGTCCACCATTAGTAAGTTTGCAGATGGAGCCAAGTTGGGGGCACGTGTCGATCTGTTAGAGGGTAGAAAGGATCTGCAGAGGGACCTTGAGAGGCTGGACAGATGGGGGTAGTCCAACATGATGGTATTTAACAAGTCCAAGTGCTGGGTTCTACACATTGGCCACAATAACCCCATGCAGTGTTACAGGCTGGGGTCAGAGTGAATGGAGAGCAGCCAGGCAGAAAGGAACCTGGGGGGTACTGATGAACTGGCTGAACATGAGCCAGCAGTGTGCCCAGGTGGTCAAGAAGGCCAATGGCATCATGGCCTGCATCAGAAATAGTGTGCCCAGCAGGAGCAAGGAAGTCATTCTGCCCCTGTACTCAGCACTGGTTAGGCCATACCTTGAGTCCTGTGACCAGTTCTGGGTTCCTCAATTTAAGGACATTGAGATACTTCATTATGTCCAGAGAATGGCAGCCAGGATGGTGAGAGGTCTTGAACAGAAGCCATACGAGGAGAGGCTGAGGGTTGTTTAGCCTGGAGAAGAGTAGACTCAGGGGAGACCTTACTGCTCTCTACAGCTATCTACTAGAAGGCTGTAGCCAGGTGGGGGTTGGTCTCTTCTCCCACGCAACCAGCTCCAGAACAAGAGGACACAGTCTTAAGCTGTGCCAGGGGAAGTTTAAGCTCAAGGTGAGGAGAAAGTTCTTCACAGGAAATTATTTGCCATTGGAATGTGCTGCCCAGGGAGGTGGTTGAGTCACCATCCTTGAAAGGTGTTCAAGAGGAGATTGGATGTGGCACTTGGTGCCATGGTTTAGTTAGTCATGGGGTGTTAGGTATTAGGTAATAGGTTGGACTTGATGATCTCTGAGGTCTTTTCCAACCTGGCTGATTCTATGATTCTAAGATTAACCCTGAGTTTCAGTGCATTGCTTAGCTGCAGACATTGGTTCTGATGGTTTGATTTTAGCAACTGCCTCCATTTTTAAATACATATTGTGCTAGAATATGGTGAGTCCACATCCAATGAGGTCTGGACAGGCTGGAAATCTGGGTGAAGGCAAACATCTTGAAATTCAGTAAGGAGTCTGGGGAGGAATAACAATAGGCACCAGTACAGGTGAGGGGTTGCCCTGCTGGAAAGCAGCTCCAAGGAGAAAGACCTTGGAGTCCTCATGGACAGCAAGGTCTCCATGTGACAGCAAGGGCCCCTGTGGACAAAAAGAGCCAGTGGCATCCTGGGGTGCACCAAGAAAAGTGTGTCCAGAAGGTCTGGGGAGGTTCTTCTCCTGCTCTACTCTGCCCTGGTGAGACCATACTTGGAGTATTGTGTCCAGTTTGGGGCTCCCTAACTCAAGAGAGACAGGGAACTGCTAGAGGGAGCAAAGGATGATTGGGGGACTTGAGCATCTCCCCTATAATGAGAGACTAAGTGACATGGGGCTATTTATTCTTGAGAAGAGAAAACTGAGACAGGATCTAATCAATATCTAATAAATATCTGAGGGGTGGTTGTCAAGTGGATGAGGCCAATTATTTTTGGTGGTGCACACTAGTAAAACAAGGAACAATGGATACAAACTTCAATACAGTAAGTGTCACCTCAACATGAGGAGAAACTTCTTTACAGTGAGTGTGATGGTGCACTGGAAAGGGCACGTGGATGCATTCCTGGAAGTGCAGACTACCCTAAGTGATCCTGCTATTGGCAGGGGGGTTGCACTCAATGATCTCTGGAGGTCCCTTCTAATCTCTAACATTCTGTGATTCTGTGAGTCAGATCTTTTGTGTATTTTTTTTTAACTTTCTATTACAATTTCTCTAATGTGGAGAAACATTATATTTTGCTCTGCCTCTGTAGCATGATCTGTGAGTATTGATTCACCTCACACTTTTTAATGCCACAAAAAAAAAAAAAACCCTCCTACAAATATTACTAATCTTTTATTAAAAACCTACAGGAATGCACCAATATCTTAAAACAACTAGTCTTCCCCTCAAGCTAGTTTTCAGTTTAATAAAATGGATCAAGGCTTTCTCATTCTTGCTTGCATACTGAAATACATGTATATTCAAGACATAACTAGTCCATATACAATTAAGGGATGTAGTTGACAATAGATTAGGATAGTTTTGGGTATTGGGTCAGAGACCTCGTGCAACTTGACTACTAAGAAGCATATTGGAATAAAACTTCTGTTTCCAAACTCTGTAAACAAACAAACAAAAAAAAACAACCAAAAACCCCAAATCTCAACAAAACAACAGAATATGCATTAACTTATTGGTGACATAAACAATGGCAACATTCAACATATAAAATATATTATGATTTAGTTATATCTGTTTAAGAGTACTGGAATGAGATTAGGATCAAGAGAATCAGAGTAGTGTGAGATCATGTTTCCCCCCTAACAGTTGTCTAAGGTAATACTTACAAACAAAAGAGAATATAATACAATAATAATACAATACACCAGGTTGGAAGAGACCTTCAAGATCATCGCGTCCAACCTATCAACCAATCCAACCCACCTAAATACAACACAATACAATACAATACAACCCACCTAAACAACTAAACAACTAAACCATGGCACCAAGCACCCCATCAAGCCTCCTCCTGAACACCTCCAATGAAGGTGACTCAACCACCTCCACGGGCAGCTGAGAATGATTCATCTGCAATTCTTATTGGCACCTTTGCCAGCCATTTTATGTGTGCATGTGTAAATTACACCTTCCTATCAAATGATGCAAAGCTGTAGAGCAATACAAACCATTTTTAAATATAACCACTTGAAGTATTTGACAGTATCACAGTATCACAGTATCGCTAAGGTTGGAAGAGACCTCGAAGATCATCGAGTCCAACCTGTCACCCACAGACCCCACAACTAGACCATGGCACCAAGTGCCACATCCAGTCCCCTCTTGAACACCTCCGGGGACGGTGACTCCACCACCTCCCTGGGCAGCCCATTCCAATGGCGAATGACTCTCTCGGTGAAGAACTTTCTCCTCACCTCGAGCCTAAACTTGCCCTGTTGCAGCTTGAGACTGTGTCCCCTTGTTCTGGTGCTGGTTGATAGGGAGAAGAGGCCAACCCCTTCCGGGCTACAACTACCATTCAGGTAGTTGTAGAGAGCAATGAGGTCGCCCCTGAGCCTCCTCTTCTCCAGGCTAAACAATCCCAGCTCCCTCAGCCTCTCCTCAGAGGGCTTGTGCTCAAGGCCTCTCACCAGCCTTGTTGCCCTTCTCTGGACACGTTCAAGTGTCTCAATGTCCTTCTTAGACTGAGGGACCCAGAACTGGACACAGTACTCAAGGTGCGGTCTAACCAAAGCAGAGTACCGGGGCACAATGACCTCCCTGCTCCTGCTGGCCACACTGTTCCTAATGCAGGCCAGGATGCCGTTGGCCTTCTTGGCCACCTGGGCACACTGCTGGCTCATGTTCAGGTAGCTGTCGATCAGCACCCCCAGGTCCCTCTCTGTTTGGGAGCTCTCCAGCCACTCCGACCCCAGCCTGTAGCTCTGCATGGGGTTGTTGTGGCCAAAGTGCAGCACCCGGCACTTGGACTTGTTGAATGCCATCCCATTGGACACCGCCCATCTGTCCAGCCAGTTGAGGTCCCTCTGCAGGGCCCTTCCACCCTCTAACTGACCAACATCTGCTCCCAACTTGGTGTCATCTGCAAATTTGCTGATGACTGTCTCAATCCCCTCATCCAGATCGTCAGTGAAGATATTGAAGAGGATGGGGCCCAGCACTGATCCCTGGGGGATGCCACTGGTGACTGGCCTCCAGCTGGAGGTGGCACCATTCACCACCACTCTCTGGGCTCGGCCCTCCAGCCAGTTCCTAACCCAGCACAGTGTTGCTGCCCAAGCCACGAACTGACAGCTTAACCAGGAGTTTGCTGTGGGGGACGGTGTCAAAGGCCTTGCTGAAGTCCAGGTAGACTACATCCACAGGCCTCCCCACATCCACCAGGCAGCTCACCTGATCATAGAAGGAGATCAAGTTGGAGAGGCAGGACCTGCCCTTCCTGAATCCATGTTGGCTGGACCTGAGCCCTTGGCCATCCTGCAGGTGCTCAGTTATTGCCGCCAGGATAATCTGCTCCATCATTTTCCCTAGCACTGAGGTCAGACTGACAGGCCTATAGTTTCCAGGTTCCTCCATCTGACCCTTCTTGTGGATGGGGACCACACTGGCCAGTTTCCAGTCATCTGGGACCTCACTGGTCAGCCAGGACTGGAGGAAAATGATGGAGAGCGGCTTGGCCAGCTCATCTGCCAGCTCTCTCAGCACCCTAGGATGGATCCCATCTGGCCCCATGGACTTGTGAGTGTCCAAGTGGCTCAGCAGGTCCCAAACTAATTTCTCATGGATATCCAGGGCATTACACTGCTCCCTGACCCCATCACCCAGCTCAGGGTGGGTAGCTCACAGCTAGTATTTGAGAATATTTCCAGAGGACATGACTAGTTTGCTCTAAGAAAAAAGGACATTAGTATATTAGTCTTGAAAACATTATGTAATATGTCAATATGTACTGCTGATCGGGATACATTTGACGGCATTTTCTTTGTGATAGGAAAATAAAAACAAACTGCTAACAAAAACAGAATAGGTGAAGAAGACCTACAATGAATCCTTTGGTCAGAGAGACAGTCACCAAGAATCAAAAGCAGCCACAAAATACTGTAACTTACAAAATAATTGTTATCTTAATGTAAAGCTGGGGTTTGGATTGTGCTACGTTATGTTAGAATGATGGTCTACAATTTTATCAAGCTTCTTTTTATTTCTAGGCAAAATCTATTAATGGATTTTGTTGCTGTTGTTCTTACACTAAGTGCCCTGTTGTCTAAATAGCTTGTGTCTCTATTTAAAATTGTATTTCACCCTTTTTCTCTAGTCCTCCACTCTCTCTCCCCCATACCTAGAAAAAAATTGTGTTCCCTTTCACTTTTTGTTTATAGTGTTAACTAGGTATAATTTTAAATTGTATCTTTAAAAATTACCAATGGTAACATTTGTCTGTATTCCTTCTATTCCAAATTCTTTCTTTTTAATATCATGTGCATTTAATTGTCATACACATTCTTCAGAAAGACTGTGTTTTCCTAGGGATGTGTACTAGAGATTCCTGGAGATACTTGGTAATTCAGCAGTATGGCCAATATGAAGCATTTTATCAATCATTTTACCTGGTTTATTTTATAACATACCACTATACTCTTATTTTGATATGATTATGTACTGTTCTGTTAAGTAAATGGCAAAATTTTGTAACAACATTTTATGCAATGTCTGATTTAAATTAGTATTTTTTGTTGTTATTTTTACAAATATATTTTACATTTTAGTATTATTTAGCATAATTGATATACCTATATGTGATTTCTTGGAAGCATTTTAGCAGAACAAAAATATTACTTATCTAGTCCAGCTACTAAAAATTAAAGCAAATTAAGGGCATTCTCCAAATGACTTTTAAACACTGACAGATTTGGGGCATTGACCATCTTCCTAGGAAATCTGTTCCAGTGTTGACAAACCACTCAATAAAGAAATGCTTCCTAATGTCCAGTCTGCAGGTCCCTTGGACAGCTTGGAACCATTCCCACACATTGTATCACTGGATCTCAAGGAGAATAGATCAGTACCTGCCTGTCCACCCTCCCCTCCTCAGAGAACTGCAGAGGGCACTGAGATTGCCCCTCAGCCTCCTTTTCTCCAAGCTAGACAAACTTGAAGTTGTCAATGCAAAATTCATGACAGTTGTAATATATGTTTTTGTTGTATTCCATACTTCTTTGCTTCTTACAGTCTCTGAGATGGTTTATTTCAAAGAGTTCAAATGTTGAATAACTTCAGTAAGAGTATCTTAGCCATTGGCTTGCTGAAATTATTTCTATAAACTCAGTATTCCATTTCTTTTTCAGAAGTATATTCAGAAATGAAGACTTCAAATAATGTGCTGCTCTAAAATGGCTCTTCCCAGTACCATAGGTGAGAAGCAAACGTAAAAGAGGGATAATTCAGAAGAGCTGTTGGATTAAATTGCTATCTTCCTGGACATATGGACAGAAAGAATTTGATACTTGTTATAAAATGTAATAAAATATATCATTCTAACAAGAACATAGGCCAACTTCCAGTCCTGACTGTCAGTGCAAGTGCAACAGGCAAAGTCACATGGCATCAAGCAAAACAAGGCGCCTTTTCTTGATCTCCCATTTTGTTAATCACTAGGATATTTTAAGGACTTGTCCTCAATGCCTTTTATTTTTCTTGCCCACTTTACCTGTGTTTCAACAGAATGAAATTTAACAATATTCTAGATGGATTTGTTACGTAATATTACTCATAAGCAACACAAGAGTTACCCTTATTCTCTTCACAATTTGTTCTACTAAGAATATTTAAAAACTCAAAAGTTTCCATAAGGGAGTCTTTTTCTAGGATAAGGGAGTCATAAAACCAGGCCTAGCTTTAAAATCTGCATTTAAAACAATAAAAAATGAAGAAAAAGAGTCCTGTTAAGACTTTAATTATGATAAAACCACAACATGCTTTGAAGACCACTATAACAACTCTAACTTTTGAAAACCAATGAGTTTTCTCTCCAATACAAGATTTTGTTCATGATTCTCTCCGATAAATGTGCATCTGGTAACAGATGGAGTACATCTGTCCCGGAGGAGGGGGAAGGTCACAGTACACGAGAATGGCCTGCCCCCCAAAGGGAAAAAGATTCTGGGAAGGCAATTGGCAGGTCTCATTGACAGGGCTTTAAACTAGCTTCGAAGGGGCAAGGGGCTGGAACCAGTCCCCTCAGGCAGGAGTCTGGGGGAGATAAGCTAGAGCTAGAGGTGAAACCAGCAGCCCAGCTGCAGTGCATGAACACTAATGCACGAAGCATGGGTAACAAACAAGAGGAGCTAGAAGCCTTGTTGCAGCAGGAAAGTTATGATGTAGTTGCCATCACAGAGATGTGGTGGGACGACTCACATGACTGGAGCGCTGCAATTGACAGCTACAGGCTGTTCAGGAGAGACAGGCAAGGAAGAAGGGGTGGAGGGGTGGCGATGTACATCAGGGAGGCACTAGATGCCATAGAACTGGAGATCAGGTGTGATCGGGTTAAGTGCCTGTGGGTGAGAATTAGAGGGCAGACCAGCAGGGCAGACATCCTGGTTGGAGTCTGTTATAGACCACCCAACCAGGAGGAAGATGTCGATGAAGCATTCGATAGGCAGCTTAAGGCTGTCTCAAGATTGCCTGACCTCATTCTCATGGGTGACTTCAACCAGCCTGATATCTGTTGGGATCTCAACACAGTAGAGAGGAGGCAATCTTGGAGGTTTCTGGAGTGCATGGAGGACAGCTTCTTATCCCAGGTGCTGCGTGAACCTACCAGGGGCAAGGCTCTGCTTGACCTCCTCTTCACCAACAGGGAAGGGCTGGTGGGTGATGTGGTGGTCGGAGGGTGTTTAGGCACCAGTAACCATGAGATAATTGAGTTTTCGGTATTCAGCCAAGCCAAGAGGGGTAGCAAGAAGACCTCCACTCTGGACTTCAGGAGGGCAGACTTCAGGCTACTCAAGGACCAAACTCAGAAGGTTCCCTGGGATACAGCCCTTAAAAATAAAGGGGTCCAGGAGAGCTGGAGCTGCTTCAAGGAAGAACTCTTGAAGGTGCAGGAACAGGCTGTGCCAGTGTCCCAGAAGATGAGCCGCCGGGGCAGACAGCCAGCCTGGATGGGTAATGAACTCTTAATAGAACTAAGGGAAAAAAAGAGGGTGTACCATCTCTGGAAGAAAGGGGAGGCAACCCATGGAATGTTTAGGGAAGTTGCTAGGACATGCAGGAAGAAAATTAGGGAGGCAAAAGCCCATTTAGAACTTAGACTGGCCTCTGCTGTGAAGGACAACAAAAAGTCCTTCTATAAATACATCAATAGCAAGAAGAAGGGCAAGGACAACCTCCACTCCTTGATTGGCACAGAGGGGAACATTGTAACAAAGGGTGAGGAAAAGGCAGAGGTACTTAATGCCTTCTTTGCCTCACTTTTTACTAGCATGGCAGAACATCTTCCAGACAGCTGGCCTGCAGAGCTGGCAGAAGGAGCCAGGGACCTACATAGTTTCCTGCTGTTCCAGGAGGTAATTAGAGATCTTCTGAGCCGCTTGGACCACCACAAGGCGATGGGACTGGATGGGATCCATCCTAGGGTGCTGAGAGAGCTGGCAGATGAGCTGGCCAAGCCACTCTCCATCATTTTTCAGCAGTCCTGGCTCACTGGAGAGGTCCCAGAAGACTGGAAGCTGGCCAACGTGGTGCCCATCCACAAGAAGGGCCGGTTGGACGAGCCAGGGAATTCTAGACCTGTCAGCCTGACCTCAGTGCCAGGCAAGATTATGGAACAGGTCATCTTGAGTGTGATCACACAGCACTTACAGGATGGCCAAGGGCTCAGGCCTAGCCAGCATGGCTTTAGGAAGGGCAGGTCCTGCCTGACCAACCTGATCTCCTTCTAGAATCAGGTGACCCACCTGATGGATGTGGGAAGGCCTGTGGATGTGGTCTACCTGGACCTCAGCAAGGCCTTTGACACCGTCCCCCACAGCAAACTCCTGGCCAAGCTGGCAGCCCATGGCTTGGACGGGAGCACACTGCGTTGGGTTAGGAAGTGGCTGAAGGGCCGAGCCCTGAGAGTGGTGGTGAATGGTGCCACATCCGGCTGGCAGCCAGTCACTAGTGGTGTGCCCCAGGGATCAGTGCTGGGCCCCATGCTCTTCAACATCTTTATTGATGATCTGGATGAGGGCATTGAGTCCATCATCAGTAAATTTGCGGACGACACCAAGCTGGGGGCAGGAGTTGATCTGCTGGAGGGTAGAGAAGCTTTGCAGAGGGACCTGGACAGGCTGGACAGATGGGCAGAATCCAACGGCATGAGATTTAACACATCCAAGTGCCGGGTTCTGCACATTGGCCACAGCAACCCCATGCGGTGCTACAGGCTGGGGTCAAAATGGCTGGAGAGCGGCCAGGTAGAGAGGGACCTGGGGGTGCTGGTTGATTGTAGGCTGAACATGAGCCTGCAGTGTGCCCAGGCAGCCAAGAAGGCCAACGGCATCCTAGCCTGCATCAGAAACAGTGTGGCCAGCAGGAGCAGGGAGGTCATTCTGCCCCTGTACACTGCGCCGGTTACGCCGCACGTTGAGTCCTGTGTCCAGTTCTGGGCCCCTCAGTTTAGGAAGGATGTTGACTTGCTGGAGCGTGTCCAGAGAAGGGCAACAAAGTTGGTGAGGGGTTTGGAGGACAAGCCCTATGAGGAGAGGCTGAGGGAGCTGGGGTTGCTTAGCCTGGAAAAGAGGAGACTGAGGGGTGACCTTATTGCTCTCTACAACTACCTGAAGGGAGGTTGTGGCCAGGCGGAGGTTGGTCTCTTCTCCCAGGCAGCCAGTACCAGAACAAGAGGACACAGTCTCAGGCTGCACCAGGGCAGGTTTAGACTGGATCTTAGGAAGAAGTTCTGTACCGAGATAGTGATTGCCCATTGGAATCCGCTGCCCGTGGAGGTGGATGAGTCACCTTCATTGGAGGTGTTCAAGAAGAGGCTTGATGGGGTGCTTGGTGCCATGGTTTAGTTGTTTAGGTGGGTTGTATTGTATTGTATTGTATTGTATTGTATTGTATTGTATTGTTTTGTATTGTATTGTATTTAGGTGGGTTGGATTGGTTTGATAGGTTGGACGCGATGATCTTTGAAGGTCTCTTCCAACCTGGTGTATTGTATTGTATTGTATTGTGTTGTATCTTTTAAAAAGATACACAAAGTGTCATACTGTGCTTACTTTACGTGCCTACCACCAGTGATTTAATGACATTACTTACGAAAATAAAATGGATAGGACTGCAGTTTCCATATATAAATGCTGAGTATTTATTTTTCAGATGTAGAACTGGCTTGAGATATTCTATAATGATGGGAAACATATATATATATATATGTTCAAAGAAACAGTACTGGCCTTCTATCTGTACTTTTCTGAAGCTATTTTCAGCACCCTCTGCACATTTGCGTTTTACAAGCAGGAAAGGAACATTTTTTTACATTGTTTTTTAAAAAATGGGGGCTGACTTTGGCTTCTGTCTGTCTGGAATAGTGGGTAACTGAATAAACCTCAAAATCTAATCATTCACAACATTTCTTTTGGCTTGTGGCAAGAATATAGTTTAAGTCAATCTCATACTATCAGTGCTTTTGTGGGGGGCTTAATAACAAAGTAATATCAAGAACATGTAGTTTAAAAAGCAAGGTTAGAAGTAATTCCACCTCTTGTAAAGCTCAGAAATACCCACAAAGGCTTTACACACACATATGTATCAGTTACAGTCAAATCCCTATTAAACAAAAGGAGGTGCCTTCTCTGGATCACAACTTGCATGCATTTAAATTATTTCACAAGGATACATAGCATTTTGAATAATGAAGCTTTATCAACTGTGCTATTCTTTTGATTACCACTTTTTAGACAATCTTAATAGTATTATGGTGTGTTTCATATTATCACAGGATCACAGAATGTCAGGGGTTGGAAGGGGCCCAAAGAGATCATTGAGTCCAACCCCACTGCCAGAACAGGGCCATACAATCTAGCTTAGGTCAAAGGAATGCTTCCAGATGGGCCTTGAAAGTCTCCAGAGAAGGAGACTCCACAAGGTCTCTGGGGAGCCTGTTCCAGTGGTCTGTGACTCTTACAGTAAAGAAGTTCCCTGTTGTGTTGAGGTGGAACCTCCAGTGCTGCAGCTTACATCCATTGTTCCTTGTCCTGTCAGAGGGAGCAAGTGAGAAGAGCCTGTCCCCTCCCTCCTGACACCCAGCCCTCCGAAATTCATAAACTTATATTAAGTCCCCTCTAAGTCTTCTCTTTTCCAGACTAAAAAGCCCCAGGTCCCTCAGCCTCTCCTCATAAGGTGCTCTCTCTCTCTCTCTATATATATATATATTATAAACTATATTATACTATATACTATATTGTACTCTATCTTTCCACTGTACACCTGCAAGATCAAGTCAATGAAGTAATTAAAATCTTCTACACAACATTGTGAATGGACTAAAATACAGCCTGATAATCACTGTAATAAGAGAAGATTAAATGAGGTCAAAGAGGACCCCCACAGGGCATGGCAAAGAAATAGCAGGTTATCAGAAATATCACAGCAGCAAGTGATTACCTTCAATACCTTATTAATTTCTTATCAAGTAATGCCAAGCCTAGACATAACTAGTATGATGCAAAAAATAACACTAGATGTGATCTAGGATTAAATTCTGAATAAGATTTTTTTAATAGAGCACATAAACCAAAAGCAAGCTATTAGCATAAATCCTATAAATAAAAGAAAGGTAGATAACAAAAATGTCTTATACTGTACTGTATTTAAAAATAGGTCTTAGTACATAAAAAGATAAAATGAAAATCACAACACTAAAAATCTTTGACTTAGACAAGTAAGAGGAGTGCAAAATGTCCACCACTTCATAATCACACTTGCAACAATATCATGAGTCCATAAATTAAAGATAGCAAAACAGTGCATTATGGAGTTTAGTTGAAAGATTGGAAGCAGTTAAGAAAGATAACATAACATTAATATTCATACTGTGGCAGTTTTAGACTATGCCTATGTAATGAACAATTTATTAATTTTTTCTTTATGAAAATTAATTTAATATTCAAAATTATCAATAACTGGTAAGCATTATTTATATGCAAATTCTAGTTCACAATCATAAGAATATCCCACAAACTGGTACAATACAACAGTTTGAACCCAATTAGAGAAATTATAAAAGTTATTCAATTAAGAACCAAAGATGCAACTCTGTCACTTGTCCACCAGATGGTGACTTGACAAGACAGTTGGTGGCTGTTAATACAACCATCAGAAATAAAATGGGTCAGGTCAATACAATCAAAGGAACCTTTCAGAGACTTAAATCAATTAAGATAATGAGTTATAACTCTGGGCACTGTTGGGGAGGCTGCTTATAAAACTTAGATTATAATTCCATGCAAGCTAAAGATGCGGAGATGTAAATGGAACCATATCTGGTGCTGAATATGTGAAACTGAAAAGATACAGTATATTGCTTGTAGCTGAGCTAGTTGCCTGGCTGCTGAGGCCATTTGCTGTCGAATTTAGGGGCTTGCAGGGCTGGTGCTGGCTCCCAGGGTGGTCCCTCCTGATGAGCTGGCAGGGGCAGCTTTCTCCTCCTGCAACTGTGCAAGGGGATGAGGCATAGACTTCTGCTTACAGGCTTGTTCACCTGGACAGGCTCGGAAGGCTCTCTTGGAGTGATCCCTTCTGGAGAGCAGAGGCTGTGGAGGTGGGGCCAGCACGAAGAGGCATGTCTTCCCCCTGGTGTGGCTCAAAATGAGTGGGCTGTTTTGATTCTTCTTGGTAGCAACTGTTTTGCAGTTTCTAAGGTTACAAGGCAGGCCTTTATAAAGCTATATGAGATTCTCACAGGTAGTCCTGGCTTTGGATCACCTTGGGTTGACTTGACTTAGAGGGCTACAGAGCAGCACGGGTGGCTACAATACAATACAATACAATACACCAGGTTGGAAGGGACCTTCAAGATCATCGCGTCCAACCTATCAACTAATCCAACCCACCTAAATACAATACAATACAATACAATACAATACAATACAATACAATACAATACATACAATACAATAAAATACAATACATACAATACAACCCACCTAAAAAACTAAACAACTAAACCATGGCACCAAGCACCCCATCAAGCCTCCTCCTGAACACCTCCAATGAAGGTGACTCATCCACCTCCACAGGCAGCCGATTCCAGTGGGCAATCACTCTCTCGGTATAGAACTTCTTCCTAAGATCCAGTCTAAACCTGCCCTGGCGCAGCCTGAGACTGTGTCCTCTTGTTCTGGTACTGGCTGCCTGGGAGAAGAGACCAACCTCCGCCTGGCTACAACCTCCCTTCAGGTAGTTGTAGAGAGCAATAAGGTCACCCCTGAGTCTCCTCCTCTCCAGGCTAAGCAATCCCAGCTCCCTCAGCCTCTCCTCATAGGGCTTGTCCTCCAAACCCCTCACCAACTTTGTTGCCCTTCTCTGGACACGCTCCAGCAAGACAACATCCTTCCTAAACTGAGGGGCCCAGAACTGGACACAGTACTTAAGGTGCGGCGTAACCGGCGCAGTGTACAGGGGCAGAATGACCTCCCTGCTCCTGCTGGCCACACTGTTTCTGATGCAGGCTAGGATGCCATTGGCCTTCTTGGCTGCCTGGGCACACTGCAGGCTCATGTTCAGCCTACAATCAACCAGCACCCCCAGGTCCCTCTCTGCCCTGGCCGCTCTCCAGCCACTCTGACCCCAGCCTGTAGCACTGCCTGCGATTGCTGTGGCCAATGTGCAGAACCCGGCACTTGGATGTGTTAAATCTCATGCCGTTGGATTCTGCCCATCTGTCCAGCCTGTCCAGGTCCCTCTGCAAAGCCTCTCTGCCCTCCAGCAGATCAACTCCTGCCCCCAGCTTGGTGTCGTCCACAAATTTACTGATGATGGACTCCACTTCTCCTGTAACCACAGGTTCACACAGGATGAGGTCTAGTGCTATTCCTGACTTGAGAGCTGGTACACAAAGGGCTTTGTCTCACTGGTCTGCAGCTCGTGGATGTAGCAGAAGTGGACTTGCTGAAGTTCAGGCTAGTCCTCCCCCCTTGACTGGGTTAAAGCTTACCCTAGGGGGTTCAGTCCCTTTAAAGATGCAGTGGGTTGTTCCCTACCAGTGGGACTCACAGATTATGATAAAAAGCTGTGGTGAAGCAAAGTGAAGGACTCTTTGTGGGCTTCCAGGTAAACTAATGCACAATGGCACTTGTGTATTTTGTGTATTTTGTACATATTCATTGTGTATCATATTTTAGATTGTAGTTTTTGCTTGTCAGTACAGCTTCATTTGCTTTCAACTGAGCTGGTCTGGCAATTTCATGCTGGGGGGAATTTCAGCCCACCACACATACCATATATATAATGCAAACAGAATGATGATACAAAAGCTTAGTAAGACATTATATCAGAATGAAGTAGGATTATTATAACATACAAATATGAAAAATATATCTGAACTAAAATGTAAGCATTATATTCTGATACAAGTGTTGGTGAATAAGTAGATTTCTGTGACATATTGGTACAGTGAAGAAAATGAACCTTGGAGTATATCCATTACAGCCTGTAATCACTTTATTATATTGTTTACTTCTGAAACTATGTGTCTTGCAACTCTGACATCAGAGAAAAAATGTAATTTAAACAAAGGTATTACTTTAAACATCATCCTTGCTAATTTTTTTCCAAAATCAAGTGGGATCTTCAGTATCATCAGTAGGGCTATCCACAAGCATGTCCTAACTGTATTTATCTATTTATGTATTTATTTATACATGCACCAGCATAGGTTAAGGGCTGCCCTGCTGGAAGGCAACCCCACAGAGACAGACCTTGGAGTGCCTGTGGACAGCAAGTTCTCCATGGAACAACAGTGTGCCCTTGTGGCCAAGAGAGCCAATGGTATCCTGGGGTGCACCAAGAAGGGTGTGTCCAGCAGGTCTAGGGAAGTTCTTCTACATCTCTACTCTGCCCTGGTAAGACCACACCTGGAATACTGTGTCCAGTTTTGGGCTCCCCAGTTCAAGAAAGACAGAGAACTGCTGGAAAGAATCCATCAGAGAGCCACCAGGATGGTTAGGGAACTTGTGCATCTCCCTTGTGAAGAGAGACTGAGATCTGTCTCAGTCTCTTGAGAAGAGAAGACTGAGAGGGGATCTGATCAACTTGTATAAATATCTGAGGGGTGGGTGTCAAGTGGATGGAGTCAAGCTCTTTTCAGTGGTGCATAGTAATAAGGCAAGGAACAAGGGGTTCAAACTTGAATAAAGAAGATTTCACCTCAGCATGAGGAGAAACTTCTTTACAGTGAAGGTGACAGAGCATTGGAACAGGCTGCCCGGGGGTTTGTGGAGTCCCCTTCTCTGGAGACTTGCAAAACCCACCTGCATGCATTCCTGTGTGAACTACCCTATGTGATCCTGCTTTGGCAGGGGTGGGTTGGACCCAATGATCTCTTGAGGTCCCTTCCAACCTCTAATATACTTTGATGTTGTGATACTGTGAAACTGTGGTACTGTGATAATGTGGTACTGTGATACTGTGATCTCTGACCTGCAAATTACCATCAGACTGGACAAAACATCCAGCAAAGAGCTCTACTTGTCCTGTGCTTCTGTGCAGCCAGGTGCACAGAAGCAGCCAGCCACAGGTGCAGCCAGCCTTGTTTTAAAGTGATGACACAAAATCTATTTTTCTGTTAAAAATATTTTGATATGTCTAAGCCAGATCAGCAGTACAATACTTTCTTGACAACACTATTGGACTGATTAAAAAAGGAAATATTTATATTTATTGAGCTTATTATATATAGTTTACATAATGTTATAAAAGATAAAGGAAATAAAATTAATATTTCAGGAGTTGTGTTGTTTGGGGTTTTTTTCAACTGGTACTATGAAATATGAAATAAATGTCTTCAGTTGGTCTGCAGTTATTGGTATCCTTTCTCCTTCATGCAATAAATTAGTACAACAGAACAAATCAGCTGTAACAATTCTACCTGTCTCTTTAAAAAAAAATGGTTGGGTTTGATCTAAATCAGGCAATAAAGTGAAATGAAGTGATCTGAACAATTATCACTGAGGAAAAAATAGGCATTTATATTGAAAATCTTATACAAAATGCATTATTCATATAGATTATAGTCTTGAAATAAAAGGTGTACACACCTGTTCTCCCTTAACAACGAAAGGAGAAATTTCTACATTTTTCGTAGGAGAATGCTGGTTTTGGATAGCTTTGGAAGGCTATGGGGAAGATTTGCCTTGGTTCAAATTAGAAAAGGCTATGTTTAGTCTGTGACTCAGAAAAGAATGTAAACATCTTGTAACAGAAGGAGAACATCTAGGCAGAGTTTGATTGGATGTGTTAAAATATTGTTTTGTTATTTTAGCCTATTGTATGTCATTAGAAAATAACCAATTAAGATGTGACACATATGCCTTCTGATAGACTATATAACTTTTCTGTATAACATAATAAATGTCTTCACCTGCTTACATCTTGTCCTGGAAGCTGTGCTTGGGGTGAATCAAATATCTATATGGCAACAATTTTCCATGGATGAAAGGGAATTCAGGAAGATGCAGGCAGTTCAAAAAGAAAAAGCTAACATAAGTATTTCAAGAACACCTGACCTACAGTGAAAATAAAGACAGGCATGAAATAAAGAGGTATAAAACAAGATTATGGAATGTGTTACTAGAGCAATAAAAAATAAGGAAAAAAGCTAATAAAAAAGACACTGAGTTTTCCTAGGAAAAAGGGGAAGGAGGGTGTTTGTAGGGTTTTTTTGTTTGTTGTTTTCTTAATCCAAATGAGTCTCAGAATGTTTTGGGTTGCTTTTTAAAATTTGGTTTTCTATTTAGAACCAGGCTCTTTTTGTCATGCTTGTTGCAAATGCATTGGTCTTTATTTTTCTCTGAAACTCCCTAACTAATCATGTCTAATGTCCTACCAATTGCATCTAGAAAAGGCCAGTGACATGCTTTTTTTTGTCAAAATTAAAAAGGAAAAGTTGCCAGGTTTGTATTATAGTGCCAAGGGAAACTCAGTCTTATATGAGCCACCTTTCTTATTAGAGATAAAACAGGAAAAATGTATGTGCAATTTTTCAGTTAAAAGGCAATGAAAATACAGAAAGAGTTTGCTTTTTTTTTTTTAATCTGTGTTTCACAATTCTGCAGGTTTTCCTTCTTAGACACACTAAGACAATTTTTTACCAAAAAAAAAAAAAAGATACAAGATACACAGATACACATGCCTAAATCCTGCAAAAGTATTTTTTGTTTGTGTGTGTAAAAAGGAAAACAAAAGATTTTTCTAAACAAATTCATTGGAGAAATATCTAGAATAAGACAGGCTACACCATAGCAATTCTCTCTCTTCTTTTCTGACCTCTGCTTTTTTGCTTCACTTGGGCGAGATTAACATGCTGTCAGCTGGTCTTGGCAGAAATTGTTTAATTAAGTCCAACCTACTGCTTTCTCTCTGCTCCTTTTCTCTCTTGGGACAGGACGGAGGTTTGTTTGGTTTTGGATTTTTTGGTTTGGTTTGGGTTTGGGTTTAAATAATGCATGCATGAATAGCAAGACAGTGGAATGGAATGGAATGGAATGGAATGGAATGGAATGGAATAGACCAGGTTGGAAGAGACCTTCAAGATCATCTCGTCCAACCTATTACCCAACCCACCTAATCAACTAAACCATGCAACCAAGCACCCTATCAAGTCTCCTCTTGAACACCTCCAATGATGGTGACTCCACCACCTCCCCAGGCAGCACATTCCAATGGGCAATCACTCTCTCTGTGTAGAACTTCTTCCTAACCTCCAGCCCAAACCTCCCCTGGCACAGCTTGAGATTGTGTCCTCTTGTTCTGGTGCTGGTTGCCTGGGAGAAGTAAAGTTATTAGAGTCGCTAAAAATATTATCTTGCCACATAGGATATCACACCTATGTTGCTAAACACATCAGTTCTATCCCCTACTGTTATGACTCAGTTTACAATAAATGAAATTTTTTTGCTATTTTACTTATACTGAATAAGTAATTTTCTTCTGATTGTTTCTAACATTGCTAAGCTAAACCATAACACAACTCACTTATGTAATTTAAAAATATTAATATAGTATATAATCTATTTTAAAATGTTTTATTATTTCATCAGTCTCCTGATGGATTTCTCCCAACTTTTAAAATTGTCCTGTAAGGCACATAATATAAAAACGTGACTCTCTTGTCATGCCACATTACTTATACAGTTATATGAAATTATTTCATCAGAAATAATACTATTACAATAACTACCAAAGAAGCAATTATTAGACACAGTGTACAATGTTAGCAATTTTTCATTCAATATTGTAAAATTACAATGTTGTTTCCTTAGGGTAAAATTTACATTATCACATTCTTCAAATAGATTAACAACACCAGCTGTGAAAATAGTGATACGGTCTCTGCACAGCACTTAAGGAAGGAAGAGGGTCACTGCAATTCCCTCATTTCTAAAGTCCAGACATATCTGTTCTTTTTTGCAGTCTTTAGACACTGTATAAAGGAAAGAAGAAAATTCTAAATCATGATGAAGTGGTGGAGAAATAGTATGCCTGGTTAAGGAGGTTGGGAGTCTTGTCATGTCAAATCATTATTATGTGAATACTTCACCTGACACACAGACTGCCACAGTCAAATATTGTCATTAATTTTATTCAAAGACTGTTATGCAGTGTAAAATTGCATTAATGTCATTGCAAGCTTAAAGCTTTATTTATTATAAACATATTATTATGGTTACATTGCTTTCTTGATGCAATGTATCAGTATTTATTTTGCGTAATTGGAGACATTCACTTCTAGGCATTAGGAATGAGATATTGGCAGCCAGAACTTCACAGCAGAATCTTCTTTTACAGTTCTCTGAAAAGAACAGCAATGCAGAAGCAATGACAAACTACTATGTGGGTCTGCGTTTTGGGGTCTGGAATTAAAAATCTGAAACAAACCTACATGGTTGATATACCTTAGGTGGACATGTAATAAAAACCAGCTAAGTACCTAGCACATGGAAGACTGTTAGACAGTTAAGTTTTAACTGTACCTATGCAAGGAAGCACTGTCTAATTTTGACCAAATTGCACCTGTCTTGCAGATAAAACAGGAATATCGCTTCACAGTTGCAGTTTCTAAAGTGTTCAACATCATTCAACCTATTTTTGTTCATATGAACGTATGCATAACCAATCACTAAATAAAGATGAAAGTCCTTCAGAGTTGACAGGGATTTCTGACATCAGCTTTCATAGACCTTGGGTTTTGCCTAAAAAGACCACCTCCATAGGATGGAAAGAGAAAAACGACTGGGGATGTGGGGAGGGGGGCGGGAATGTGTAGGATATTTCACAGGGGTTTTTTGCCTGCACAAGAACATGAACTTCCCAAGTGATGTGTTTATTTTCTGAGCTACTCTGTAAACTTTGCATAGCAATTATACTGTTCAATTTAGGCACACATTAAGTATGAATAAATAATCAAGTAGTGATTATTTTTATCCCTCTTTCCTTACATGATTACAGCAACAAATGGAGAAGAAACTTTTCCAAATAACTAAGTGTAAGTACTGAAATCTGTAATACAAAAACAAGTCTGGAAATACACTTTCTGCTTTGAAAATACAACATAAACAACCTCAGTGCTGGAATTTGAGCACCATAAGTATTAATGCATATTGAAAGCATATGAAACCACATAGAAATTGTTTCAACATTTATGCTTATTTTACTAAGGATTCATGATGGGATTTTCTTTAGAAAAATGCCCAGTAGGCCTATGTATGCTGAACACAGGTGAGTTCATGAGAATCATTTACAGATCTATTAGTGGGATTTATATATTTTCTCCATAGTGTTACACCTTTCCCCTTCAATGTCTAAATGAACTAGTATAATAAAATTCTATTCTGGATTCATTCTAGAGAGCACTCAGAATTCACATTTTACTCCACATTTGTATAGAATTGTGTTACAAGTGTGTCACATCACATACAAGATCTTCAAAAGAAAATGAGGAAAACATTAAGAAACTAAAAAGTCATATTTGCTTTTAAAAATCAAACTCTTTTTCCTGTTATTATTATTTTCTCTTTTAAATAGCCCAAGACAGCCTCTCTCACTTTTTCATCTATTCTTCCTATCAATTTCTCCTCCCTCCACACTGAAAATTCTGCACAGAAAATTAGCAAGCCAACATTAGTGCTGCAATTATTTACAGGAAGCAATGTATATTGCATATTTTCTCCCAATTAAAACAATAGAAGTTTTTTAAAATAGTTGTATTACCAGTCCTGTATATCTAAAACTGTGCCTCTGAATGCATTGTTCTCCTTTAAAAGGCTTCTGCACAAATGACCATCCTGTGATTAGTTATTTGTATAGAAACATAAAGAATTCTGTGTATATCGGTAGCAAAAAATAAGGTCTTCATATACTCAGACGAGACTTCAGAAGGTGATCAGAAGAACATTAATTCTTAAACATCCTCTCTACTTTGACTATGTACAAAGTCTAGTTTCCTCAACTGGCTGCCTGGACTACTGCCAGGAGAAGCAGTAATATGGCCTCACTTCATTTTACATACACCTGTTTGTATGACTGAGGGCAAATCCACCTACAGGACCAATCCAGGCTTAGAACTAAAATAGTTGCTGGCTTTGTTTTGGTTTTCTTTGTTTGCCTTTGGTTGGGGTTTTTGTTTGTTTGCCTGTGGTGGTTTGTGGTTTTTTGTGGGTTTTGGTTTTTTTTGTGGGGTTTTGCTTGCTTTGCTTCGCTTTGCTTTTAAAAAAGGCCTTCACTCATAGTGTCTCCTTAGCTACCTGTCTACTGGCAGATTTAAATATCTACATTAGATATTAACACTGGACCACATCTGTATTTGTCTGTTTTCACTTTGGATTAAGTGCAGTGCTGGTACCTGTTTTCCAGTACAGCACCATGTGGAAACAATCCAGTTCATACTTTCTAGCACACATTAATTCGAAGTGACCAATTAATGATCAGATTTACTTCAGAAAATGTGTCTGTGATCAGAATAAAAATGTTGACATAGATATATTCTTGATTCTTTTTACCTATAATTGAGCTGCTTACCTGTACTGACAAAAAAACCCCAAAATCTACCGCAGTTACTACTAGTTAATACTAGTAGTTACACAATAGTGTTACGTATAACTGCTTTGCTACTAGTTATTTATCAGAGATTAAGTATTATCAGTATTAATGGTAGGACCAAATAACTTTTTACACACACCCACTGAATATATTCAGCTTTAATATAATTTAACACAGATATATTTTACAAACAGTTAAAAAATAAAGGCCTATAAGGCATAGACATGTAAATTGAAGCACCATTTTTCTAAAGAATCACAGTAGCATGCTCATAAAATAAGAATTTCTATCATTTATGGTAAATTTTTCCATTAAACCAAAAAGTTAAGGTATTATTTCACCTGAGAAAATAATTTTATTATCCATAAATGATTTTTGCTGGGTTTACTACTAAAGGAAAAAGTAAAGTAATTTTAAAATGGAAAGTAATTTTGACTGAAGTACAGATATAATTAATTTCTTTGTCAAAACAAAATATTGCACTTTACTATTAGACTTTTGCACAAAACTGAGAAATTTATTAATAAGATGTTTTATTCAGATACATCTTCTTTTCTTCCCCCCCCCCTTTTTTTAATCAGAATAGTAGTTAAAGCAATCAAAATCAGGAAAAAACACAGATATGTTTATTAACACACTAAGAGATTACAGTGATCCTAGAACATGAAGAAGTGAAAACAAAACAAATCCTAAAACAATATAAAGAATGAGGCACTATACCTGTCTATTTGGCTTTAGATACCTCTCAAGCCATGTTATCAATGCACAATACAATAGAATGAACCAGGTTGAAAGAGACCTTCAAGATCGTCACATCCAACCCATCAACCAATCCAACCCACCTAAACAACTAACCCGTGGCACCAAGCACCCCATCAAGTCTCCTCCTGAACACCTCCAATGAAGGTGACTCCACCACCTCCACGGGTAGCCGATTCCAATGGGCAATCACTCTCTCTGTACAGAACTTCTTCCTAACATCCAGCCTAAACCTGCCCTGGCACAGCCTGAGACTATGTCCTCTTGTTCTGGTACTGGCTGCCTGGGAGAAGAGACCAACCTCTGCCTGGCTACAACCTCCCTTCAGGTAATTGTAGAGAGCAATAAGGTCACCCCTGAGTCGCCTCCTCTCCAGGCTAAGCAACCCCAGCTCCCTCAGCCTTTCCTCACAGGGCTTGTGTTCCAAACCCCCTCACCAACTTTGTTGCCCCTTCTCTGGACATGTTCCAGCAGCCCAGAGGAGAGAGACTTGGGGGTGCTGGTGGACGAGAAGCTCAACGGGAGCTCTCAATGTGCACTTGCAGCCCAGAAAGCCAATCAGATCCTGGGCTGCATCAGGAGAAGTGTGGCCAGCAGTTCAGGGGAGGTGATTCTCCCCCTCTACTCAGCTCTGGTGAGACCCCACCTGGAGTACTGCGTCCAGTTCTGGAGCCCCTATTACAAGAGGGATCTGGAGGTGCTGGAACGTGTCCAGAGAAGGGCCACGGGGATGATCAGAGGGCTGGAGCACCTCTCCTATGAGGACAGACTGAAGGAGTTGGGGCTGTTCAGTCTGGAGAAGAGAAGGCTCCGAGGTGACCTCATTGTGGCCTTCCAGTATCTGAAGGGGGCCTACAAGAAGGCTGGGGAGGGACTTTTCAGGCTATCAGGTAGTGATAGGACTAGGGGGAATGGAATGAAGCTGGAGGTGGGGAGATTCAGGCTAGATGTGAGGAGGAAGTTCTTCACCGTGAGGGTGGTGAGGCCCTGGAATGGGTTGTCGAGGAAGGTGGTTGAGGCCCCGTCCCTTGAGGGGTTTAAGACCAGGCTGGATGAGGCTCTGGCCAGCGTGATCTAGTGTAGAGTGTCCCTGCCCATGGCAGGGGGGTTGGAACTAGATGATCCTTGTGGTCCCTTCCAACCCTAACTGAAACTTGAAACTATGAAACTATGAAACTATGAAACTATGAAACTATGAAACATCCTTCCTAAACTGAGGGGCCCAGAACTGGACACAGGACTCAAGGTGCGTCCTAACCAGTGCAGTGTACAGGGGCAGAATGACCTCCCTGCTCCTGCTGGCCACACTGTTCCTGATGCAGGCCAAGATGCCATTGGCCTTCTTGGCTGCCTGGGCACACTGCATGCTCATGTTCAGCCTCCCATCAACCAGTACCCCTGTAGTGGTTTGAGCCTCCCACTGCAACCCCTAAATTGCTTATTGACCTAGCTTGGGAAATCAGTATATACAAAAGCAAAAAAGGCTTAGAATAAAAGTGCTTTATCAGCTGCTTCGGCTGAAGATCATTTATAGTCTGTCTTTTAAACATAGGAATATTTCATTCAATAATGTGAGAATTAACAGTTCATCTGAAAATGTCACTTTGAGAACAATTCCTTTCATGACGTAGGCCATCAGTTATTCATTGATTGTACTGTAAAATAGGAAGAAAAGGTAGTGACTTGTATCACCAATAAATAGCTATGCGATAATTTGGGCACATACCAAAGAAACACCAACACAACTGAAACCCCAGCTCCCTCAGCCTCTCCTCATAGGGCTTGTGCTCAAGGCCTCTCACCAGCCTCATTGCCCTTCTCTGGATACGTTCAAGAGTCTCAATGTGCTTCCTAAACTGAGGGGCCCAGAACTGGACACAGGACTCAAGGTGTGGCCTAACCAGTGCTGAGTATAGGGGCACAATGACTTCCCTGCTCCTGCTGGCCACACTATTCTTGATGCAGGCCAGGATGCCATTGGCCTTCTTGGCCACCTGGGCATACTGCTGGCCCATGTTCAGCCTACTGACAGTATCCCCAGGTCCCTTTCTGTTTCACTGCTCTCCAGCCACTCTAACCCCAACCTGTAGCACTGCCTGGGGTTGTTGTTGCCAAAGTGCAGCACCCGGTACATGGACAGGGATTGAATGTCATCATGTTGGACTCTGCCCATCTGTTGGACACTCTGTCCATCCTGTCATGGTCCCTCTGCAGAGCCCTTCTACCCTCTAACAGATCAACAAGTGCCAGGTGCTGCACTTTGGCCACAACAACCCCATGCAGAGCTACAGGCTGGGCTCAGAGTGGCTGGAGAGCTCCCAAACAGAGAGGGACCTGGGGGTGCTGATTGACAGCTGCCGGAACATGAGCCAGCAGTGTGCCCAGGTGGCCAAGGGAAGTTTAGGCTGGAGGTGAGGAGAAAGTTCTTCACTGAGAGAGTCGTTCACCATTGGAATGTGCTGCCTGAGGAGGTGGTGGAGTCACTGTCCCTGGAGGTGTTTAAGAGGGGATTGGACGTGGCACTTGGTGCCATGATCTAGCCATGGGGTCTGTGGTGACAGGTTGGACTCGATGATCTTCAAGGTCTCTTCCAACCTTAGTGATTCTGTGATACTGTGATACTGTAACATCTGCTCCCAACTTGGTGTCATCTGCAAATTTACTTATGACTGACTCAATCCCCTCATCCAGAACGTCAATAAAGATATCAAGCAGGATGAGGCCCACCACTGATCCTGGGGCACACCACTAGTGACTGGCCTTCAGCTGGATGTGGCACCATTCATCACCACTCTGTGGGCATGGCTCTCCAGCAAGTTCCTAACCCAGCACAGAGTGCTGCTCTCCAAGTCACAGGCTGTCAGCTTGGCCAGGAGTTTGCTGTGGGGGATACTGTCAAAGGCCTTGCTGAAGTCCAGGTAGACTACAACCACAGCCTTCCCCACATCCACCAGGTGGGTCACCTGATCATAGAAGGAGATCAGGTTGGTGAGGCAGGACATGCCCTTCCTAAATCCATGTTGACTGGACCTGATCCCTTGGCCTTCCTTCAGATGCGCTGTGATTGACACCAAGATGATCTGCTCCATAATCTTGCCTGGCACTGAGGTCAGGCTGACAGGTCTGCAATTTCCAGGTTCATCCAGCCAGCCCTTCTTGTGGATGGGCATCATATTGGCCAGTGTCCAGTCATCTGGGACCTCTCTGGTGAGCCAGGACTGGTGGTAAATGTTGGAAAGAGGCTTAGTGAGCTCATCTGCCAGCTCTCTCAGTACCATAGGAGGCATGCCACCCAGTCCCATGGAATTGTAAGGATCCAAGTGGCTCAGCAAGTCCCAAGCTAATTCCTCATGGATTTCAGGGGTACTACACTGCTCCCTGACCCCATCAACCAGTTCAGGAGGCCAGTTATCCTGAAGTCCTCCTGCCTTGCTGTTCAAAATTGAGGAAAAGAAGGTATTTAGAACCTCAGCCTTTTCCACATCTTTAGTTACAATGTTTCCCTCCAGGTCCAATAAAGAGTGGAAGTTCTTCTTGCCTCTCTTTTTAGCATTAGTATATTTGTAAAAATGCTTTTTATTATCTTTCACAGAAGTGGCCAACTTCTGTTCTAACTGGGCTTTTGCCTCTCTAGTTTTTCTCTGACATGATCTAACAACATCCTTAAATGTATCTCAAGTTGCTTCCTCCCCTTTCCAAAGGTGATACACCCTCTTTTTTTCCCTTAATTCATTCAAGAGGTGCTTGCTCATTGAGGCAGGTCATCTTCCCCGCTGGCTCATCTTTCAGCACATGGGAACTGCTGAATTAAGTTTCCAGCAGATGTCTGGAAGGTTAAAGTCACCCACTAGGACAAGATCTGATGATCTTGAGACAGCCTCCAGTTGCTTGTAAAATATTTCATCTGCCTCTTGATCCTGGTTGGGTGGTCTATAACACACTAATCAGGATGTCAGTTTTGTTAGGTCTACCTCTGATTTTAACCCACAGGCACTCAATCCTTTCTCTTAAGAATAGAATAGAATAGAATAAACCAATTTGGAAGAGACCTTCAAGATTATCGCGTCCAACCCATCATCCAACACCCATCTAATCAAGTAAACCATGCAACCAAGTACCCCAACACCTCCAATGATGGTGACTCCACCACCTCCATGGGCAGCACATTCCAATGGGCAATCACTCTCTCTGTGAAGAATTTCTTCCTAACATCCACTCTAGACCTCCCCTGGCACAGCTTGAGACTGTGTCCTCTTGTTCTGGTGCTGGTTGCCTGGGAGAAGAGACCAGCCCCTGCCTGTCTACAACCTCCCTTCAGGTAGTTGTAGACAGCAATAAGGTCTCTCCTGAGCCTCCTCTTCTCCAGGTTGAACAACCCCAGCTCCCTCAGCTTCTCTTCATAGTGCTTGTGTTCCAACTTTGTTGCTCTTCTCTGGACATGTTTTAGCAAGTCAGCATCTTTCCTAAACTGAGGGGCCCAGAACTGGACACAGGACTCAAGGTGTGGCCTAACCAGTGCTGTGTACAGGGGCAGAATGACCTCCCTGCTCCTGCTGGCCACACTGTTCCTGATGCACGCCAGGATGCCATTGGCCCTCTTAGCTGCCTGGGCACACTGCAGGCTCATGTTCAGCCTACAATCAACCAATACCCCCAGGTCGCTCTGTGCCTGGCTGCTCTCCAGCCACTCTGACCCCAGCCTGTAGCACTGCCTGCGATTGCTGTGGCCAATGTGCAGAACCCGGCACTTGGATGTGTTCAATCTCATGCCGCTGGATTCTGCCCATCTGTCCAGCCTGTCCAGGTCCCTCTGCAAAGCCCCTCTACCTTCTAGCAGATCAACACCTGCCCCCAGCTTGGTGTTGTCTGCAAATTTACTGATGATCATCCACAACCTGAAGCTCTGAGGCACCAAAAGATTCCCTAATGTACAGGGCCACCCCTCCTCCTCTACTCCCTCACCTGTACTAAAACACATGGAGGACAGAGAGGTGATTCAAGAAAGTCATCGTGGCTTTACTAAGGACAAGTCCTGCCTGACCAAACTAGTGGCTTTCTACAATGGAGCAACTACATCAATCAACAGCAGAAGAACAATGGAGAGCCCAGAAGAGGGCAAGAAAAATGAAGGCTGGATCAGCTCTCCTACAACGACAAGCTGAGAGAGCTGGAGTTGTTCAGCCTGGTGAAGAAAAGGCTCTGGGAGACCTTTCAGCACTGGAAGAGGGCCTATAAAGAAGCTGGGGAGGGACTGTTTACAGAGACATGTAACACTAGGACAAGGGACAATGATTTTAAACTAAAGCAGATTTAGATATTAGGAAGTTCTTCACTATGAGTCTGGTAGAACACAGGAACAGGTTGCTCAGGGAGGTAGAGGAGGGCCCATTCCTGGAGATATTCAAAGTCCTCTTGATAGTGCTCTGAGCAAACTGATCTAATTGGAGATGTCCCTGCTTACTTCAGGGACATTGGAATAGACAACCTTTAGAAGACCTTTCCAAACCAATTCCATGATTCTATGATAGGCAGCTTTGAATAATTTGCTCTTTGTTTTTCCTGGCTTTCTTACCATGTTAAGAAGGCACAAAAAATAATTGTCTTATATTACCTGTGTTCTACCTTTCCTTGTACAAATGTGCTACAGATAATTTCATCAGGAAAGGTAGGCTGTTGCTGTCTGCTTTAGGAAACAGAATGTGAGAAGAAAATGGAGAGTTGTGGTGACGGCGCATTTGTGCCCAGATATTAGATCTTGTCCCAGCATGTGGACATGTTTCCCCTCCTTCAGGAGGAAGACAAAAGCCAAGGCATTAGCCAAGCAAGCACACACTCAGTGCATGTAGTGCTAGTGCAAATACCAAGTATGGGCATAATTCTAGCTTCACGCTTTCTATAGGCTGAAGTCAGTTGTTTATGAGAGTGCCCATTGGTCAAACCCAGCCTCGAGCAATGTATCAGTATTTATTTTGTGTAATTGGAGACATTCACTTCTAGGCCCTGTAAACCTCAGGGAAGACTAAAGCACTGTTTGTGCCTATACTGCACCAAACCTGGGACCACTCCGAGCGTCCTGCTATTCCTTTAAGCCTAGTAAACGAGAAGGTGCCACTTAACATAGCGGCATTCTCTCTCCAAGGCTGTTTACATCAGCCCCAAGACTCGTCGCAGTCGGGCTGACCCTATATGCCTTTGTCTGCTGTCGTTGTCCAACCGGAAACCTCCGAGCCTGTCTATTGTCAACCATTGCCCTACCCTGTTTTGTGAGCCGACTCTGAGGGCTGATCCCACAGGCCGACCCCAACCAGGACCGATCCCTACTGTCTGGAGGGAACCGACCAAGTCCTGAAGGGAACCTGCTTCTGAGTAAGCCCAGGTTCCAGTATTCCCTCTCCACTGCTGCAGAGAGAGGAGACAGTAACCCAACACTGCTGTCCAACTGGACTAGGAACCAGTCCAGTGACAGTAGTCTGCTGGACCTCCACCTTGCTACAAACAACAGCCACAGAGTATCCGCGTCTAGCAGAGTAATCGCTGATGCATAGAAAGATTATAATATTTCTGTGTATAGCCAGAAGCCGCCCGCATCCCGCCAAGTCTCCATCTAGTGGCCAAGCGGCGGAACTGCACCCTTCGTTATATAATACAATACAATACAATACAATACAATACAATACAACACAATACACCAGGTTGGAAGAGACCTTCAAGATTAAGTTCTAATCATAACACTAAGCTACTTATGGAATGTATTTCACGAATGTGCACTAGAACACGTATATAAGTTAGTGATTCATCGGTTATTAATAATTTGATAATTAATAAAAATACTATTGTGGCAGGGTGAGTGAGTTCTCCCCACACACACAAAGAAACTGCAGCTAACTCAGTTGGAGAGGCAAATTAAATAAGCTATATTTACAAGCAGAAATGGAATGCAGATGGATATGCACAAAAATATACAATATTTTACAATATATACAGAAATATACAGCAATGAATGTAATACAGAAGACCTACAGCTGGAGGAGGGTGTTCCCCCCCCGGCCCCTGTACCCCCTCTCCCTCCCCACCTCCCTTTTTTCCCAAAAAGGGTTAGAGAGAGAGAGAAAGGCAATTAAGGAGAAAAATTCTGTTAGCTCAAAGCATGTGCAAGAATTAGTTTTCTTACCTGGTTAGCTTTGTTAATTCAAGGTCGCCTCTGTCTGTAACTGTTGCTTCAGAGAGGGAAAAGCAGACAGGCCCACAGGAACAGAGAGAACAGACTGAACACTGACTGAGACAGACTGAGCTAAAACTTAAAATTTGCATTCTACCAATCTACCAATGAAATTCGTTTAGACCTTATCTTTATTTTTCAAAACATTCAGCCAGAGTGTTTCAGCAACTGTCCCTTTCTTAAAGGCACAGCCTAAAATGGTCACAACTATTTTCATAATTCATATTTCATATTAAATAAAATTTAATAACCTCTTCACAACAAGAGTGTGATAGATACATTTCTTTTATAGGAAAACAGGTTGTGTACTGCTGTTCACTAGATCACAGTACCAATAAAAGAATTTCTATTTCATGTATGTTGCAGAGGTGTTTTCAAGCCATGATTAAAATCCAATAGCTAAATCATAAAGTATAACACAGGAAATCAATGCAGAGTGCAATTCAGTGAAAAGGCAGTTTAACGCAGCAGTTTTAACATAAGCTGATCCCAGTCAGATTCTTAGATCTCCATAAATTAAATGATCTTAGTCCATGTCACATTTGCTATCAAGCAAGTTTTCTTCACTAATATCAAGTCAAGCTTAATACTGTGGTCTATGTCAACAGATCAAAGCCACTTTTTTAACAGTTCTGTTCTCACTCATTACGAAAAACCCCAGGAACTGGTTTGATCTTATCAAAATGAGTCTTATCCAATTATCAGTTTAACCAGGCAATAAATATGGTAGACTTGGATCCCCTAGGAAGCAGGGTTGAATATCACCTGCCTGAAAGATCTGGAGAATAAAGGAAGCAGACTCTACATTCTGGAGGAAAAGTTCTGTGCCCAGAAGACAGTAACTATCATAAGCCATGCTTTTTCAACAGATGACATTTTTAATTCTAGAGAGATATATTGAATAAAAGAAGAATGAAATAGGTTTCTCTCATCCCAGGGAAGAACCACAAAAGTTTTGGAAAACTGCCAATAAACCCAAGATATCTTAATTTTCTTGAGGAAAACAACACTACAAAAATGTAAATGATCGTTTAGTTCAGTCAACATCTTTTTATTTTCTGGAATCACACTTAAAGAGAGAAGTTAACTTTTTCCCTAATCCTTTATGAGCCTCATTACTTCCAGTCTCACCTTTTCCAGAATCACTAAAGTATCAACCCAGAGTGCCTTGTTGATTTAAGCATTAATCAAGGATTTGTTAAAGCTATTTGATATAGCTTTAGATACCAAGATCTAAAGATCGAAAGAAAGAAAGAAAGAAAGAAAGAAAGAAAGAAAGAAAGAAAGAAAGAAAGAAAGAAAGAAAGAAAGAAAGAAGGATATGTTGTCACTGGGGACATCTGTTGACTGCAATTTCCTTATGAACTACTGCAAATTTGTCTTCACAAGCAGCTCTGAAAACAGAAAAAACCTGTTGTCCATCTCAGTCAAAGAAATCTTAAGATACTTAGATGTGCTGTTCAAACACAGCAACTTTACTGATTATCTCTGAGAAGCTTACAAGAACCATGCAAAAATCCAGAATAATAGAACTAATCTATATCAGAATATATTGAGTGTAATTCTTTTCCCACACCAGAGATCTGTGTCATTTTAACATTTTGAAATGATGCCTTAAAATGAAAGAATCTTTTTCATATTCACAAACTAAACCAAAAAAACCCTCCAACACTCTAATGGTAGTAAAACAGAGAAATACTAAGTAATTTGGGTCAGACACTGTCAGACACTGAAAAAATACAGTAAAACAAATCAATATGAAAAATCTTTTCTTTCATAGAACAAAAATAAGAAAATTTCAAAACAGATATAACTGAACTGTTTAATGCACCACACTATGAAGGTGTGTATTTATTTATAATTAAGAAGTAGTTTTAAAATTTGTATGCAAATCAAATGCATACCTTTAATGCATTATACTATGCAAGTATACACTTTAATGTATTATATTACATAAGTATATATTTTAATGCATTATACATTACACTTACATAATTTTCAAGAATATTATTGAGATTACAGGTTTGCACAACACTAGTGTCAAGTCCTTCAGCAAATAGAAGAACATTTTTTGAATTTTTGATTTGGTTGGCTTATTTTTTTAAGACATGCTGTAAGACTGAGCTTGACAGGGTGCCAGCTCATCTCAACTAAACTATCACCTAGAAAGGTTGGACCAGATGACCCTTGAAGTCCCTTCCAGCCTGGCATTCTGTGATTCTGTGATATGATGCAAATATACACTTAATTAGCTCATACAACCTACCAGCACAAACATATAATAAACAAGTCAAACTAAAGAAATCTTGCTCACCTACCAACTCACCTAAACCATCTTCCTAACACCACAAGACTCTTTCCTATTACATTCCCATAAGAAATTAAGTTTGTACATTATGCATTCCTGGTGTGCATTAATTACAGAAATCATTATATATACTGCATTTATAAAGGTAATAAGAGCATAATATTTTGTTAGGTTATAGTATTCATTCTCTTTCTATTTTAATACAACATATTTCCATCAATAGTTGCTTTCCATGGTTGTTTTCAGGTGTCTTTGATGTCATGGGTGCTATATGCTATTAAAATGCATTTAGCATAAATGCATGCTTATTGATCTTATGGTTTTGTGTTTCAACCCTTTTTAGGATTATGTCCATACACAGGTGTATGCTGGGAAAGAGGCAGAAGTTCAAATATGACACTATTACATTTCTTAGCAAAATAATTCCCTCATCATGTAATTGTGACTCATTTAGCTGTTTAATACTACTCAAAATTTTCCATGGGGAAATTGAAATGCCAGTTTTTCCTGTGTCTAGAAGCACAAATCAGAAATACAAATAAATGTTAGCTTATGTATTTTTTTAAATTTCAATCACATTTTTCTGAACTGAATCTTCAGTCTGGCACAATGTAAATAGAATGCAAAAGATTGTTTGTTTTTGACGGTAATACTTAACTAAGTCAAACGTGCTTCCAAAAACCAGTGAAAAACCCTAGAGTAGTCCTTTTTTCACTGACGAGAGTCCTTTACAAAGCACTTTATCATACTATCACACAACATATAATGCACAGCCAAACATACAGACATACCCTTTATGTAGCTCTTTAAAAGAAGTGGTATAGTTTTAAAGGCTCTTTCTAATGGTAGAATAGAATACAAAGAATAGAATAGAATAGAATAGAATAGAATAGAATAGAATAGAATAGAATAGAATAGACCAGACCAGGTTGGAAGAGACCTCCAAGATCATCACATCCAACCCATCATCCAACACCCATCTAATCAGCTAAACCATGGCACCAAGCACCCCATCAAGTCTCCTCCTAACACCTCCAGTGATTGCGACTCCACCACCTCCACGGGCAGCACATTCCAATGGGCAATCACTCTCTCTATGGAGAATTTCTTCCAAACATCCAGTCTAGACCTCCCCTGGCACAGCTTGAGACTGTGTCCTCTTGTTCTGGTGCTGGTTACCTGGAAGAAGAGACCAGCCCCCACCTGTCTACAACTTCCCTTCAGGTAGTTGTAGACAGCAATAAGGTCTCTCCTGAGCTTCCTCTTCTCCAGGCTAAACAACCCCAGCTCCCTCAGCCTCTCCTCATAGGGCTTGTGCCCCAAACCCCTCACCAAGTTTGTTGCCCTTCTCTTGACACGTTTCAGCAGTCAACATCTTTCCTAAACTGATGTGACCAGTTTAGGCTATGCCTTTAAGAAAGAGACAGTTGCTGAACACTCTGGCTGAATGGTTTTGATATTTGAACAAAAACAAGATAGTCTAAACTAATTTCATTGGTAGATTGTAGAATGCAATTTTAAGTTTGGGTTCTGTTAGTTCAGTCTGGTCTGGGTTCAGGCTGGGTGCAGTCTGTGCTTCTCTGTCCTGTGGGCTGGATGGCTTCTCTCTCTCTGGAGCAGGAACGGCCTTGAGTTAACAGCTAACCAGATAAGAAAACTAATTCTTGCATGCGCTTTTGAGCTAACAGATTTTTTTCTTCCTTAATTGCCTTTCTCTCTCTCTCTACCACTTTTTGAGAAAAAGGGGAGGTAGGGAGGGAGAGAGGGGGGTTCAGGGAACCCCCCTGGCCGGCTGGAGGGAAAAGGCTTTTCTGCATTACATTCATTGCTGTGTATTTCTGTATATATTGTAAATATTGTATATCTGTGTACATATTCATTGCATTCCATTTATGCCTGTAAATATAGCTTTCATCTGCTTTTCCAACTGAGCTAGCTGTGGTTTCTTTCTTTGTGTGTGTGTGTGAACTTTCTCACCCCACCACAACTGAGCAGCCCAGAACTGGACACAGGACTCAAGGTGTGGCCTAACCTGAAGGGAGGTTGTGGACAGGTGGAGGTTGGTCTCTTCTCCCAGGCAGCCAGCACCAGAACAAGAGGACACAGTCTCAAGCTGCACCAGGGGAGGTTTAGACTGGATGTTAGGAAGAAGTTCTATACATAGAGAGTGATTGCCCATTGGAATGGACTGCCCAGGGAGATGGTGGAGTCACCATCATTGGAGGTGTTCAGGAGGAGACTTGATGGGGTGCTTGGTGCCATGGGTTAGTTGTTTAGGTGGGTTGGATTGGTTGATGGGTTGGACGCAATGATCTTGAAGGTCTCTTTCAACCTGGTGTATTGTATTGTATGAATTAACCAGTGCTGAGTAGAGGGACAGAACGACCTCGCTGCTCCTGCTGGCCACACTGTTCCTGATATAGGCCAGGATGCCATGGGCCTTCTTGGCTGCCTGGACACACTGCAGGCTCATGTTCAGCCTATTATCAGCCAGTACCCCCAGGTCCATTTCTGCCTGGCCGCTCTCCAGCCACTCTGACCTCAGGCTGCATGGGGTTGTTGTTGTGACCAATGTGCAGAACCCAGCACTTGGATGTGTTAAATCTCATGCCATTGGATTCTTCCCATCTGTCCAGCCTGTCAAGGTCCCTCTGCAGAGCTCTCCTACCCTCCAGTAGATCAACTCCTGCCCCCAGCTTGGTGTTGTCTGCAAATTTACTTATGACTGACTCAATGCCCTCATCCAGATCATCAATAAAGATGTTGAAGAGCATGGGGCCCAGCACTGATCCCTGGGGCACACCACTAGTGACTGGCCACCAGCTGGATGTAGCACCATTCACCACCACTCTCTGGGCTCAGCCCTCCAGCCAGTTCCTAACCCATCACAGAGTGCTGCTCTCCAAGGCACAGGCTGTCAGCTTGGCCAGGAGTTTGCTGTGGGGGACGGTGTGAAAGGCCTTGCTGAAGTCCAGATAGACTACATGCACAGCCTTCCCCACATCCACCTGGAAGGTCAGCTGATCATAGAAGGAGATCAGGTTGGTCAGGCAGGACCTGCCCTTCCTAAATCCATGCTGGCAATCCTGTTCCCTGATCTTGCCTGGCACTGAGGTCAGGCTGACAGGTCTGTAATTCCCTGGCTCCTCCTTCTGACCCTTCTTGTGGATGGGCACCATATTGGCCAGCTTCCAGTCATCTAGGACCTCTCCAGTGTGCCAGGACTGTTGAAAAATAATGGAGAGTCGCTTGGCCAGCTCATCTCCCAGCGCTCTGAGCACCCCAGGATGGATCCCATCCAGTCCAATGGACTTGTGGGGATCCAAGTCGCTAAGCAGGTCTCTAACTACTTCCTCCTGGACCACAGGGGAACTATACTGCTCCCTGCTTCCATCTGCCAGCTCAGGAGGCCAGTTGTCTGGAAGACAATCTGTCCTGCTGTTAAAAATTGAGGCAAACAAGGTGTTAAGTACCTCTACTTTTTCCTCATCTTTAGTCAATATGTTTCCATGTGTCCACTGAGTGGAGGTTGTCCTTGTCCCTCCTCTTCCTATTAATATATTTATAGAAGGATTTTTTGTTGTCCTTCACAGCAGTGGCCAGTCTAAGCTCTATATGGGCTTTTTTCCTACATGACCTAGGAGCATCCTTGAACATTCTATGGGTTACCTCACCTTTCTTCCAAAGATCATACACCCTCTTTTTTCCCCTTAATTCCTTTAGAAGCTCATTGCCCATCCATGCTGGACATCTGCTGCGGCGGCTCATCTTCCAGCACATTGGCACAGCCTGTTTCTGCGCCTACAAGATTTCGTTCTTGAAGTAGGTCCAGCCCTCCTGGACTCCTTTGTTTTTAAGAGCTGTTTCCCAAGGAATCTTCTGAGTTAGTTCCTTGAGTAACCTGAAATCTGTTCTCCAGAAGTCCAGAGTGGAGGTTTTGTTGCTGCCCCTCTTAGCTTGACTACTTATGGAAAACTCAATTATTTCATGGTCACTGGACACCAGAGAGCCTCCAACCACAACATCTCACACCAGCCCTTCCCTATTTGTAAAGAGGAGGTCAAGCAGAGCCTTACCCCTGGGAGGCTCACACAGCACCTGGGATAAGAAGCTATCCTCCATACACTCTAAGAACCTCCTAGACTGCCTCCTCTCTGCTGTGTTGAGTTCCAGCAGATATCAGGCAGGTTACACCTATGAGAACAAGGTCTGGTGATCGTGAGACAGACTTAAGCTGCCTATGGAATGATTCATCAACTTCTTCATCCTGGTTGGGTGGTCTATAACAGACTCCAACCAGGATGTCTGCCCTGCTGGTCTTCCCTCTAATTTTCACCCACAGGCACTTAACCCGATCACACCTGATCTCCAGTTCTATGGCATCTAGTGCCTCCCTGATGTACAGAGCCACCCCTCCACCCCTTCTCCTTCACCTGTCTCCTGAAGAGCCTGTAGCTGTCAATTGCAGTGTTCCTGTCATGTGAGACATCCCATCATGTCTCTGTGATGACAACTACATCATAACTTTCCTGCTGCAACAACGCTTCCAGCTCCTCTTGTTTGTTGTCCATGCTTTCTGCATAAGCGTACATGCACTTTAGCTGGGCTGCTGGTTTCACCCCTGACTCCATTCTTATACACTATGATCTTTCCCCTCCTCTGGGACAGATGTACTCCATCTGTTGCTATCTGGTGTATCACAAATTCTGCCAAAGTCAAATTAGCAGCATATATGGGGTGTAACATCTTTCCACTAAAAGCAATGGGAGTATAAGTACTTTCCTTTTTGATTAGTCCCTTCAGTCCTTGTTTAGACAGCAGAATCACAGAATTTGTCATTCTTAGGAGAAGGAAATGTCACTGTTATTCAGGAGTGTCAGCAGAATAACATTATAGTACATAACCTTTGTCATCTTTTAGTCTCAAGGCATTTTCCAAATAAACACAAACATATATGTATATACATACAACCCACACAAAAACTCTTCAAAAATACAAGAATGCTCAGCATTTTGTTAAGAGGGAAAAAAAATAAAAAGGACAGAAGTGGAGGGCCAGGCCCAGAGAGTGGTGGTCAATTGTGCCACCTCCAACTGGAGGCCAGTCAGCAGTGGTGTCCCCCAGGGATCAGTGCTGGTCCCCATCCTCTTCAATGTCTTCATTGATGATCTGGATGAGGGGATTGAGACAGTCATCAGCAAATTTGCAGATGACACCAAGTTGGGAGCAGATGTTGGTCAGAGGGTGGAAGGGCCCTGCAGAGGGACCTCGACCGACTGGACAGATGGGCGGAGTCCAATGGGATGGCATTCAACAAGTCCAAGTGCCGGGTGCTGCACTTTGGCAACAACAACCCCATGCAGAACTACAGGCTGGGCTCGGAGTGGCTGAAGAGGTACCAAAAAGAGAGAGGGACCTGGGGGTGCCGGTTGACAGCCACCTAAACATGAGCCAGCAGTGTGCCCAGGTGGCCAAGAAGGCCAACAGCATCCTGGCCTGCATTAGGAATAGTGTGGCCAGCAGGAGCAGGGAGGTCATTGTGCCCCTGTACTCTGCTTTGGTTAGGCTACACCTTGAGTACCGTGTCCAGTTCTGGGCCCCTCAGTTTAAGAAGGACATTGAGACACTTGAACATGTCCAGGGGTGGGCAAGAAGGCTGGTGAGAGGCCTTGAGCACAAGCCCTCTGAGGAGAGGCTGAGGGAGCTGGGATTGTTTAGCCTGGAGAAGAGGAGGCTCAGGGGCAACCTCATTGCTCTCTACAACTACCTGAAGGGAGGTTGAAGCCAGGAAGGGGTTGGTCTCTTCTCTCTAGCAACCAGCACCAGAAAAGGGGACACAGTTTCAAGCTGCATCAGGGGAAGTTTAGGCTCGAAGTGAGAAGAAAGTTCTTCACCGAGAGAGTCGTTCGCCATTGGAATGGGCTGCCCGGGGAGGTGATGGAGTCACCATCCCTGGAGGTGTTCAAGAGGGGATTGGACGTGGCACTTGGTGCCATGGTCTAGTTGTGAGGTCTGTGGTGACAGGTTGGACTCAATGATCTTCGAGGTCTCTTTCAACCTTAGTGATACTGTGATACTGTGAAATTGCATGTTTACCTTCAAATGATGCCTTTGTCTTACCAGTGAACAGACAACCAGATTCTGATTTTCTTATGCTTAGATTCTAGAAAGGATTGCTATGATTACCTTCTCTTTTCTGAAAAAGGATTTCAGACTCTGAAGTTGAACTGAATGCTGACAAGGTGCTCACTTTTATCTAGCTCTCAGAAGATCATATTATGCAGTGGAAATTTTTGTGGGTTTATACATGTCTAAAATGAATGTTACACAATATTCAGTCTATTTGGAAGAGCTGTTGTCTATGTTTACAAGCAGTATATTACTACTCTGTATTGGTCTGCATATTAGTTTGTCCATGTATTCACTTGTTTTTAGCTTTGATGGCAGTTGTTGTCCCTTTGTTTTGTGCAAATTCCTTTGCATAAGCACCACAAATGCTAGAACAGCATTATATTCATTAATAACTTTGTTATTTAAGCTAGTCCTTGGGTACAATTTACGAATTGCATGTACCTTTCTGCTTTAAATGCATCTTCTCTGGAATTTAAATTATGGTGAAAAAGTGGCTGACTAATCTAAATTTCTCAATTTATTCCTGTTCAATAAAAAGCTATTCATCAGCTTAAACTCAGCTGTAAGTTCAAATCAAATTTAAGCCACCTGGGAGTAAACAAAATTGCTCTTCCCTGGCACGTCAGCTGTGCATAAAAATAACAGGCACATTTCCGAGGAGCTCATGATTCTGTAACCTACTAGCAGATTTTACTGAAATGATTTAACAATTAGGAAGACACACACTGGGTGGTAAATTCTTATTTTGAGGTTATAAAAGGGCTCTTCTTTTCACTAGTGCCAGTTTAATCAATCATTCACTGCAAGCAAATTTTAGGTTATCATGTTACACTTGCTTGACTATTTTTCATATCTTCATCATGTCATATATTTTATATTTTCTTTCCATTTCCTGTTCATGTCCAAAAACGTACTGGAAAAACAAGTCTATTGAAGTTATGAAGAAGCCAGGTGGAATGTGAGGCCTTGAATATAAACCACATAATTTTAAATAAAGTTTATCTAACTACATAGCTAAATTAAATATTGTTTTTCCTGAGTTCTGTTTAATTCTGACAAGACAGTTCTATTTAAAACTCCAGCAAATGTTCTGATTAATCTTAAGGACTCCAGGATCAAGACAGACATCTGTCAGAACCTTTTCAAGAGTCAAGCTACTTATGTTCAAAGCCACCCCTCACACAGTCTAATGCTCTAAACATGATTCTAGCTGCCAGGAAATTGCTAAGTGTGATAGAGGCTAGAGGTGCTCCCTCACCACTTACAAGCTGCTTTCAAGTTCAGACCCTTATTTTTGGTCATTCCCTGAGCTGGATTGCAGCTGTTCCTGATCCTGTCCTCTGTGAATATGGATGCTGTCCTACTGACTTGCCTTTGAGGCTTCATTTTGGACCTACTCTGTCATTATAGAATTGATTGACAACCCCTGGTCTCTTTGCTAACATCATCAGACATATTTTGCTCTTCTCATTTGGCTATTGTGGGACTCTGGCTTTGGTGGCACAGACATTGCTGTTCTGTCACCAGTTGCTTCTGGCTTACCTTCATTCCTGTGGCAGCTGTTCTTGATACTCACTCACACCACCTCACATATCATAGATTGTTAAACTGAGGTTGATGTAATTTTCATATAGTAGTTATGAGATTTCTTTCTGGAACACAGGTAGAATTTGTCCAGTGAAAGTCATTCCACCTTGACTATTTTAAATAACTGGATTTGTATGTTTTGGTACAGACAATGGGTGATAACTAGAAGTCTCTACCTAAGCTGTTAGCAAATGAAGTGCAGCTGATTGTAGATAAATTGCAGGAGACACTCCTAAGTAACCACACTCCTTCTTACATGACCAAGGTGCCATATCCTTTTTTAACTGAAAGGCTGTATCTGGCTCAGGGGTACAGTTAAATAGCATTTTTCTTTGCCATGTAATCATATTATTTATCAGAAACACAACACGCTACATATTTCATAGAAAAGATTAACCAACAATTTTGGCAGCTGTACCCTCTGTCTCAAATTGTAATAGGACATACCACTAAGAAGATAATTTAAAAGATGATACAAAATAAGTAAGACTTAAATATTTTTACCTTTTATAAAATCCTGCTTGAAAACTCTTTGAACAAAAGATGATGCCTGTGATATTAGTGATATAAAGAGAAATTTATGATGATGTCCATATTAATGTAGTTCTTAATGACTCTAGTGAAGAATTCAGATCAATAATCACTAAGTAAATGCCCATATACCAGAAAAATGAAAGACAAGAAGAGAAAGACCAGCACAGAAAAATGCAGCAACCTATCATTTTCTTAACAGGTAAACAGCAGAACTATGATTAGAATCCATGTGATGTTAAGTATAGATGGACAAGTATTAGGACAAAAACATTTCCTGTCATCCAGAAAGATGTCACTCATTGTGACAGGAAGTCTCGTGGAAGAAAGATAATTACAGTTCATGGAAGAAGGGACTTTTCACTTGGGAGAACTATAGAGTAGTTGCCAGGGCATGTATAGGAAGGCACAAGGAAGGCCAAAGCCCTCTTGGAACTAAAACTGGCAAAGGAAGTTAAAGAGAACAAAAAGGGCTTCTTCAAGTCTATCAGTAATAAAAGGAAGAATAAGGAAGGTGTGGGCCCATTGCTGAATGAGAAGGCAGCCCTGATAACTGAGGATGCAGAGAAGGCAGAGTTCCTGAATGCTTTCTTTGCTTCAGTCTTTACTCCTAAGACTGAACTCACCTATGAACTTCAGACCTTGGATGAAGGAGAAGACCAGAGGAGGAAGGACTCTCCACCCATCAATGCAGACTGGGCTAGGGATCAGTTACATAAACTGAATATTCAACAAGTCCATGGGGCCTGATGAGATGCACCCAAGAGTGTTGAGAAAACTACCTGATGTTGTCACTCTACCACTCTCCATCATTTTTGCAAAGTCATGGCAGACAGGAGAGGTACCTGAGTACTGCAGGAGAGCCAATGTCACTCCAGTCTTCAAAAAGGGCAAGAAAGAGGTTCCAGGAAACTACAGACCAGTAAGCCTCTCTTCCATTCCTGGAAATGTGATGGAACGGCTCATTCTGGAGCTCATATCTAGGCACTCGGAAGAGAGGAAGATGATCAGGAGTAGTCAGCATGGATTTACCAAGGAGAAATCATGGTTGGCTAATCTGATAGCCTTCTATGATGTAATTGAATGGGTAGATGCAGGGAGAACCAGTGCATGTAGTCTACTCTGACCTTAGTAAGGCTTTTGATAGTCTCCCATACCATCCTCGTGAGCAAGCTCAGAAAGTGTGGGAGAGAAGAACAGACAGTGAGATGGATTAGGAACTGGTTACACAATGGAGTGCAAAGAGTGGTGATTAATGGTGTCAAGTCCAGCTGGAGAGCTCTAACTTGTGGAATTCCCCAGGGATCAATGCTGGGTCCAGTCCTGTTTAGTCTCTTCATCAATGACACTGATGAGGGGACTTTGCTGACAATATCAAACTAGGAGGTTTGTCTGGTACACCTGGAGGCTGTGCAGTCATTCAGCAAGACTTGGATAAGGCCAAAGATAAGTGCAAAGTCCTGCACTAGAGAAGGAATAATAAACTGCACCATGACAGGTTAGGAGGCGGTCCACTAGAGAGCAGCCCTGTGGAGAAGGACCTGGATGTCCTGGTGGATAACAAGTCATCCATGGGACAGCAATGTGCCCTTGTGGCCAAGAAGACCAATGGTATACTGGGGTGCATTAAGAGAAGTGTGTCCAGGAATTGATGGAGGTTCTCCTCCCCCTCTACTCTGCCCTGCTGAGACTTCACCTGGTATATTGCATATTTACTGTGTCCAGTTCTGGGCCCCTCAGTTTAAGAAGAACATCGAGACACTTGAACATGTCCAGAGAAGTGCAGCAAGGCTGGTGAGAGGCCTTGAGCACAAGCCCTATGAGGAGAGGCTGAGGGAGCTAGGATTGTTTAGCCTGGAGAAGAGGAGGCTCAGGGGAGACCTCATTGCTCTCTACAACTACCTGAAGGGTGGTTGTTGCCAGGAAGGGGTTGGCCTCTTCTCTCTAGCAATCAGCACCAGAACAAGGGGACACAGTCTCAAGCTGCATCAGGGGAAGTTTAGGCTCGAGGTGAGAAGAAAGTTCTTCACTGAGAGAGTCATTTGCCATTGGAATGGGCTGCCCGGGGAGGTGGTGGAGTCACCATCTCTGGAGGTGTTCAAGAGGGGATTGGACATGGCACTTGGTGCCATGGTCTAGTCATGGGGTCTGTGGTGACAGGTTGGACTCAATGATCTTCGAGGTCTCTTCCAACCTTAGTGATACTGTGATACTGTAATACTGTGATACTGTGCATCCAATTTTGGGCTCCCCAGTTCCAGAGGGACAGGGATCTTCTGGAGAGAGTCCAGCAGAGGGCTACAAGGATGATTAAGGGATTGGAGCCTATGAGGAGAGGCTGAGACACTTGGGGCTTTTTATTCTGGAGAAAAGAAGACTGAGAGGGGATTTAATAAATGTTTATAAGTGTCTGAGGGCTAGGAGTCAAGAGGGAGGGGACAGGCTCTTCTCCGTTGCACTGTGTGATAGGACAAGAGGCAATGGATATAAACTACAGCACAGAAGGTTCCACCTCAACATGAAGAACTTCTTCACTGTGAGGGTCACAGGGCACTGGAACAGGCTCTCCAGAGAGGTTGTGGAGTCTCTTTCTCCTTCTCTTTCAAGACCTGGCTGGATGCATTCCTGTGCAGTCTGTGCTAGATTCTATGGTCCTGCTCTGGCAGAGGGGTTGGACTTGTTGATCTCCAGAGTTCCCTTCTAACCCCTAACATCCTGTGATCCTGTGATTTTATCAGAAATCGAAGTTTCACAGATACTGAACTCAAAAATATCTCTCAGAGTTTCATGATACTGTTGTAGTCAAGGAGAGACAACTACCCATCATGGGCATAAATTCAGTCACTAATGGCCTGCTTACTTCTAAAATAGGTTCTTGCTTTTGCTCCAGGTGGGAGCAACCTGAATTCTTATTTCCTATATGTCAGTGCTTGTTCGAAACCTATCACAAGCAAAGACTTTCTGAAATACCACAGTGAATGATGTGTATTAGAAATTATGTAGAGAGCTATAGCAACTCAGAATACATTTTGTTAATTAAAAATGTAACACCAAATGACACAGTATTCAAATTAGCAGTAAGTTCTTCAAGTTGAGCAATTAACAGGAGGTTTGAAATAGAATCACAGTTTATCAAAATCAAGTAACAAAACATGCATGCCATTAATAATGTCTGCCTGTGTATATATAGAGAGAAAGATAGATACATACATCAGTGTCACTTTAATGACTGAACTTGGAAGAATTTTTAGAATCTAATTTATGCTACACCATTTATTCTCCCTATTTACTCAAATGTTTTTATGACAAATTTAAATAAGAACCTAAATATTTATTAAGCTCTGTAATTTATCTTACTTATGATCTTAATAGAATCTCAGATTCATATAATCATAGATTTGTTAGGGCTGGAAGGGACTTCAAGGATCAACTAGTTCCAAAGCCCCTGCCATGGGCAGGGACACCTTCTACTAAATCAGGTTGACCAGAGACACATCCAGCCTGGCCTTAAAACCTTCCAGGGATGTTGCTTCTACCACTTCTTCCAGTGTCTCACACTCTTATGGTGAAGAACTTCTTTCTAATGTTTAATCTAGATCTACCCTCCTTCAGTTTAAATCCATTCCCCCTAGTTCTATCACTACCCAACACCCTAAAAAGTCCCTCACCAACTTTCTTGTTGTCCCCCTTCAGATAATGGAAGCCTACAATAAGGTCTCCTCAGAGCATTTTTTTCTCCCAACTGAACAACCCCAACTCTCTCAGCCTGTCCTCACAGCAGATGTGTTCCAGCCCTCTGATCATGGACACTTCTCCGGACACATTGCAACATGATCCTATATTTCTTGTAACAGAGGTTCCAGAACTGGACACTGTACTCCAGGTGGGGTCTCACCATAGCGGAGTAAAGGGGGAGAATCACCTCTCTCAACTTGCTGGCCACACTTCTCCTGACACAATCCAGGATAAGGTTGGCTTTCTGGGCTGCAAGTGCATGCTGCTGGCTCATATTGAGCTTCTCGTCCACAGCACCCCCAAGTCCTTTTCTTTAGGGCTTCTCTCAAGCCAGTCACTGCCCAGCCTATTATCAGAGCCTGGCATTGTCCCAACCCAGATGCAGGACCCTGCACTTGGTCTTGTTGAACCTCATCAGCTTGGCATAGGACCACCTCTCCAGCATGTCAAGGTCCCTATGGATGGCATCTCTTCCCTCTAGTGTGTCAGCTGCACCACACAACTTGCTGTGATCAGTGAACTTGCTGAGGGTGCATTCAATGCCAGTGTCCATGTCACCAATGACAATGTTACACAAAACTGGTCCCAGTACTGATCCTTGAGGGACTCCACTTGTCACTGGCATCCATCTGAACATGGTCCCATTGGCAGCCACTCTCTTAGTGTGGCCATCAAGCCAGTTCTTTATCCACCAAGTGGTCCATCCATCGAACCCATATTTCACTAGCTTGGAGATCAGGATCCTGTGTGGAACAGTATCAAAGCTGTGCTCAGGTCCAGATGAATAACATTGGCTGCTCTCTCCTTGTCTATTGATATTAACTGATGTCTTGTGATCTTAACAGGACCAATTCCTCATGATGTTTAACTCTCCTAAGCTTAAAAATACAGCAAAAAATAATTATATAATTTTTTTTTTAAGCTGATGAGTAAAAATGTTTTGCAGCTATGAGAGCTCTACGTAATTTTGAAGTTAAACCTGCTACTTCCATATCTGACATTGATGCCAACTCTGTCAACAGGAAAATATTTTTTTAGCTTTCTCCTGAATTGTCATATATATATTTAGTATTGAAAAGTGTGCCAATAAACACACATGACATTAGTGTTAACCTTCTTCCCAGTGAAGACCAAATTGAAGGATCATGGTATCACTCTTCAGCTAATTTTTTTCTCTCCTCTAATGTTAAAAAGAAAAAAGAAAAGGAAAAAAAAAAAAGAATGAGGGCGAGCATTTAGGAACATTTACAGAGACACTGGGAGAGACACAGGAGGGTATGATTTATCTTCTAGTACAAAGAAGTTGAGGGAGTTTCACTGCAAGAACAATGTTTAGCACACTTCTTTTGTATTTATCAAATGGTTACTCACAAATAATCACTTGATCTTGAAAATGTGTTCTTATTTTTTCAGGTAGTGTCTTTTTGGAGCTTATGTTTGGTTATATTTCCTCCAATACCAGTGTACTGGATTTGCAAGAGTTAATAACTACATTTTCTATACATATTAAAAATTCTTCTGGTTTTCTTTATAAGTAGCTCACACTCACTAAGCATGAATTCAAACAATTTCTTAATGAGTTCCCCTTTTGTTCTGTTCTTTACTCTTTTGTGGAAAATTGCTGCTGACATATTCGACTTGCACTCTTCTTTATTTCTACTTCAAATGTAGGTCTATATGAAGACATGGCCTGAAATAACCACTGGCCTGCACAGCATATACCTAGTTTAACAGGCAGGTCTATGCTATCTTCATCTTCAGAAGATATGACTAAAAATAATTTTTTAAATGTTTTTCAATTTTATAAATATGCCACAGCTTACAGGTGAGCAGATAGGCTTTCTCTCAACTCCATCATTCTGAAATACATCTAATAATGATGTAAAAACTTAACACTCCATGCATTATATCATGTCTCCAAAATAAGATGTCAGCAAGCAGTAACAGCCTGGGGGGAAACAAAAAACAAACAACCAACCAACCAAAGTAGAGTTCAGCCATCTTAGTAATGAACAGTTAGAAAAAAAATTAAAAAACTACAGAAGTATTTACAACAATAAATTGGTCCTGGTCCATTTTAAATTATTTATTATGTATTTTCTGCTTCTGTGGATGAATATCCATAAAGAACACCAAATTAAACTAAATTATTTTTCTCTCCAATTATAATAGTTAGGTATTGATCTCTTTATAAAATCAAGTTAATACTATATGCCAGTCTCTACCTACCTTGAAACAGTGCCAAACAGTGCAAAGAGCTAAGGACCCAGAGGGCTCCCCATCCTCTCTCCAGCTCACTGCACAGGCTAACTTAGAGGATAAGGAGGATATATGACAAGAGGATCTAACTAGTGGATGAAGGAAATGCTGTGAGTGTTGTCTACTTGGACTTACATATGGCCTTTTACATGGTTTCTCATAGTATTCTCATTAAAAACCTGGCTGTTTATGGCTTAGATGGGCACACACTCTTCTGGGTAAAGCACTGGCTCATGACCAGGCCCAGAGAGTAGTGGCCAGTGGAGTTAAATCTACCTGGAGGCCAGTCACAAGTCACAAGAGACTGAAGTACACTGTATGAGCTTCAACAAGGCCAAGTGCCAGGTCCTGCACCTGGGCCACAACAACCCCATGCAACACTACAAGATTGGGAAAGAATAGCTAGAGAGCTGTGTGGTGGAAAAGGACCTGGGGGTACTAATTGACATGTGGCAAAGCTGGAAGTGGCTCTCAGATTGTAAGCTGTGAGGCAACTGCATCAGCACCAGCCAGCTCCATGCTGTGCCATGGTCTTTAGAAGAGAAAAGGGGGCTCCTGGAGACAGGGAGACTGAGTGAGACACAGGGGAGGCAACCCAACTAGACTTGGCATCTCTTGCGAGGGTGCCTGAGAGAGCAGCATGACTGGGGTGTGACCATTTTAGGCTGTGCCTTTAAGAAAGGGACAGTTGCTGGAACACTCTGGCTGAATGTTTTGAAAAAGAAAGATATTATAAATGAATTTCATTGGTAGATTGTTAGAATGCAACTTCAAGTTTTAGTTCTGCTTGAATTTCAGTTCAGTTCTGTCTGTTCCAGTCTGCCTGTCTGTTTCTGTCTGTCTCTGAGCAACAGCTGCTGGACGGAGTTAACCTTGAACTAACAGATAAGAATAATTCTTGCATACGCTTTGAGCTAACAGAATTTGCTCCTTAATAACTAACTTTTCTCTCTCTCTAACCCTTTTTGGGAAAAAAGGGAGGTAGGGGAAGAGAGAGGGTACGGGGGGGGGACCCCTCCTGGCTGCAGGAGGGAGTTTTGTTCTGTATTATGTTCTTTGCTGTATATTTCTGTATATATTGTAAATACTGTATATTGTGTATATATCCATCTGCATCTCATTCTGCTTGTAAATACAGCTTCTATTCATTTGGTTCTCCGACTGAGTTTGCCATGGTTTCTTTTGTGTGTGGGGGGAGAACTTTCTCTCACCACCACAGGAGCATTCCTGAAGAAGCCGCAGGGGATTTAAACCTGACAAAACTGGAAGAGGCTCTCAGACTGTGAGCTACAAGACAACAGCTTGTCCTGGAAGAGGCATTAACAAACCAGCTAAATCTGTCTCTGGCCACTGCCCTTTCTCCTCCCTCCCTGTTGTAGGGCCCAGGTTTGAGGTTGAAAAACCAATAGGCAGGTGCTGTTAAGACTGCCTGGTGGGGGTGGATGCGGGACTGCCTGCCCACATTTCAGAGAGACAACTGCAAGTGTCAGAGGCTATTTGAGAAGGCATGTGCTGTTTTACCGGCTATACAACATTTTGAACTGATTGGCAAGCCAAAGACATAACACCGGGACACCCCAAGAGAACCAAGGGTTTTCAACTAAGAGGGTGACATGGCCAGTCCAGCTGAAGTGCCTCTATAAAAATGCATGCAGCTTGGACATAGTGACTATTACTGAAACTTTGAGGGAGGATTCCCATGACTGGAACTTAAGGATAGATGGGTACAAGCTCTTTAGGAAGGACAGGCAGGGTAGGAGGTGTTGTTCTCTATAGCAGTGGCCAGATGGAATCAGTGGAGGTCCACCTGGGGGCGGATGATGAGATGGTTGAGAGCATATATGTGAAGATTAAAGGGAAGACAGGAGAAGATGATGAGACAGAAGAATAACAAAGAGGTGACTGGTTACAATCAGCATGGCTTCACCAAGGGCAAATCCTGACTGACAAACCTGGTGGCCTTCTATGACAAAGTCACAACACTAATAGGTGGAGGCTGAGCAACTGATGTCATCTACCCGGACCTGAGCAAAGCCTTCAACCCTGTCCCGTACTACATCCTGGTCTCCAAGCTGCTGCAGTATGAGTTTGATACATGGACCATTCAGTAGATAAAAAAATGGCTTGATGGCCACACCAAAAGGGTGGCTGTCAATGGGTCCATGTCCAAGTGGAGGCCAGGGACAAGTAGAGTCTTTCAAGGGTCACTGCTGGGACCAGTCTTGTTTAACATCATTGTTGGCAGCATGGACAGTGGCATTGAGTGCACCCTCAGCAGGTTTGCTGATGATACCAAGCTGTGTGGTGCAGAAGACACTGAAGGGAAGAGATGCCATCCAGAAGGACCTTGACAGGCTGGAGAGGTGAGCTGAAGCCCACCTCATGAAGTTCAATAAGACCAAATGCAAGGTCTTGCATCTGGATTGGGGCAATCACAAGCACTGATACATGCTGGGTGGTGACTGGCCTGAGAGCAGCCCTGAAGAAAAGGACTTGCAGCTGCTGGTGGATGAGAAGTTCAACATGAGCCACCAGTGTGCACTTGCAGTCCAGAAAGCCAATCACATCAAGAGAAGTGTAGCCAGCAAGTCGAGAGAGGTGATTCTCCCCCTCTCTTCACTCTGGTGAGACCTCACTTGGAGTACTGCATCCAGTTCTGGAGCCCCTATTTCAGGAAGGATATGGACATGCTAGAATGTGTCCAGAGAAGGGCAATGAGGATGATCAGAAGGCTGGAGCACCTCTCCTATGAAGACAGACTGAGAGGGGCTATTCAGTCTGGAGAACAGAAGGCTCTGAGGATACCTTATTGTGGCCTTCCAGTATCTTAAGAAAGCCCATGGCAGAGGCCTGGAACTGCATGATCCTTGAAGTCCCTTCCAACCCTAACAATTCTATGATTCTAAGCAGATCAATATGAGTCAGCAGTGTGTCCAGGCAGCCAAGAAGGCCAATGACATCCTGGCCTGTATTAGAAATAGTGTGGCCAGCAGGGAAGAGATTGTCCCTCTGTACTCAGCATTATTGAGGCCACATCTCAAATACTGTGCTCAGTTTTGGTCACCACAGTACAGGAAGGGCTTTGAGGTACTGGAGTGGGTACAGAGTAGGGCAATAAAGATGGTAAGGGCCTGGAGAACAAGCATATTGTAAAAATGTTTAAAACTTATTTTCTTTCTTTCCTTTCTTTCTTTCTTGCTTTTATCTTTGATTTATGGAGTGGTCTAAGAGACTAAATCTTGTCTCTCTTGATGTGAATTAACAAAGATAAAATCACCTTTGCTCCTCACCAAGGCAATGTATGCTAGGATGTATGCTAGGAAGATGCTACTGGGTGGCGACTCTCTGGAATGTGCATAGACAAGATCATCTCTAACCATCTGCTACCGCAAAAAGGAAGGATGGTGAAAAGGACAATAGATTCACCACCTGGACATACCTAAAAAAACTGTATAAAAGACCTGAGCAATACCTGCTCAGGAGAAGAAAAATGGAGAAGAAAATACAAGGAGACAAAAGGACAAACACAGGAGAAAAGACTTCACCATGTAGCCTGGAAGAGCAGACCAGGAGGAACCCTCTCTCTGTGTCCTAAGTTCCACCTGCTGCAATTCATGGAGCTGAAAAGGCTGCTCAGAGAAGGAGTTGGACTTGGACTTTGGGATCTCTCCCTCTCCTCTTCTGGCGGAGGACAGCACAGCCAACAAGGATGACATCTCTATGCCAAAGCAGCAGCATCCTTTCTCCACAGAACTGTGTTGGGATGTGAGGGGTGTGGTAATTCTCCACACCAAAGTGGCAGCAGCCTTCCTCCACAGGCCCAACTCAACATCTAATAAACGTCTAATATCAATGTCTGTTGATATTTTGGCCTTGGTTGTGTCTCTAATTTCATAATACAGGAATATTCTAAAGAACTTAATCTCTTTCCCTCTCTGGACAGAGACAGAGACCTGCCTGGATGAGTAAAGAACTGTTGAGAAGTCATCTGGAAGGAAGTTCACAGTATGTGGAAAAAGGGACTGGTCACTTGGGAGAATTTACTGGAACTTACTCAGGGTATGTAGAGGTGTAACAATGAAAGCCAAGCCCCTCTTAGAATTAAATGTGGCAAAAGAAGTACAAGACAACAAGAAGGCCTTCTTCAAATTCATTAGTGGCAAAAGAAAGAACAGGGAAAATGTGGGTCCACTGCTGAACAAGGAGGGAGCCCTGGTAACTGAGGATTCAGAAAAGGCAGAGTCACTAAATGTTTTTGCTTTACTGCCAGGACCACACCCCACGAATCAAAGCAGCTACCCAGAGAGCTGGCTGATATTGATACCTTATTATTCTCCATCCTCTTTGAAAGATCACTGTAAAGAGGTGAAGTGCCTGAGGACTAGAGGAAAGCCAATGCCACAGCAGCCTTCAGAAGTGTAAAAATGTGGACACAGGAAACTACAGACCAGTCAGCCTCAACTCCATCCCTGGAAAGGTGATTAAGCAGCTCATTCTGGGGGTGATCTCTAGCCACATGGAGAAAAAAGGGTTATTAGGCAAAGCCACCATGGATTTGCCAAGGGGAAGTCATGTTTGGCAGCCTTCTACAGTGGTGTGCCTGAACGGTTCGATGCAGGAAGAGCAGTGGGTGTTGTCTTCCTTGACTTTAGTAAGGCTTTTGACATTGTTTCCCATAACATCCTCATACAAAAGCTTAGGAAGTATAGCTTAGAAGAGCAGACAGTGAGATGGATTAAGAAATGGCTAAACAACAAAGCCCAGAGGGTTGTAATCAATAGTGCAGAGTCTAGTTGGAGACCCATAGCTAGTCGTATTCCCCAAAGGTCAGTGCTGGTTCCTTCCTGTTTTGATAAACATATTTACCAGTGACCTAGATAAAGAGATGGAGGGTACCCTCAGAAAATTTGCTGACAATACAACACTGGGAGAAGTGGCTGCCACACCAGAATGCTGTGCTGCCATCTAGTGAGACTTGGACAGAGAAGACAGCTTGGCAAAGATGAACCCAATGTGGCATTGAATAAGGGGCAGTTCTGCACCTGGGGCAGAGTAACACCATGCACCAGTAAGGTTAGGGGTTGATCTTCTGGAGAGTAGCTCCACAGAAAGTCCTTGGAGTCTTGACTGATAATGAGTTATCTATGGAACAGCAATGTGTCCTGGTGGCTAAGAAGGCTAGTAGCATATTCAGGTGTGTTAAGAAGACTGTGTTCAGCAGGTTGAGGATAGTTATTCTTCACCTTTACTCAGTTCTGGGCTCCCCAGTTCAAGAAAGACAGGTAACTGCTGGAGAGAGTTCAATGGAAAGTTACAAGGATGGTTAAGGGATTGGAATCTCTCTCTGATGAGGAAAGAATGAGAGATGTAGGCCTGTTTAGTCTTGAGAAGAAAATGGTGAAAGGTGACTTTATCAATGTCTGAAAGTATCTGAAAGGTGGCTGTCAGGAGCATGGAGCCACTTTCTTTTCAGTGATACTCAGTTATAGGATAAGGAGCAATGCGTGTAAACTCAATCACAGGAAATTCCATCTCAAGATGAGAAAAAGCATCTGTGAGAGTGATGGAGCCCTGGAAAAGGCATCCCAGAGTGGTTATGGAGTCTCTTTTAGGGATCTCCAAAGCCTGCCTGTTGGATCACCCTAAGTCACCCTGCTTTGCAGAGCGGTTGGACTTAATCATCTCTGGAGGTCCCTTCCAAACACTGGCTTTTGTGAATCTGGTTCTGAGATGTTTGGGTAATCCACATCTATAGTATGTGCAACAGAATATACCCATACTTCATTAAATGCCTGGGCTATTTTAAAACATTACTTACACCAAGATTACCTAATTTATTATTTACCACAGCTCCTGCTGTGATGTATTTTAAGTATATGATTACAATGATCATTCACTGCTACCTCCCAGTATTATCTACGATGCAATCTGGTAAGGAGAGAAAGGTGACAAAAAGAAATTTAAAGACCCGGTCTTTTTACCCTGAATGATGTATCTCCAGAAATCCCTGAAGACCAAGTTGGGCTTCTGCATTTACTCACATTTCATTGAATATTCTAAATTATATTATTCTAAGACCTGCACGCACAGAGTAGTATAGAAACATATTTACTGCATGTTTTTGATTACATACTTGACTATAACACTTGTAAAATAAAGCTTATATCAAAATTAAGCAGAATACTAACTTTTAGGTATAATAGGTGTTCACACTTAACATGTGTTTACTATTTGCTGTATATTTACAATCAATATACATATTTATTATCTTTTTCACTTTGACTCTTACCAATCCCAGCACTAGACCTTTCTAATTTTCTTTGCCTGTTGATTGCTTTCTTGCTGTAGTAATAATCTTTTGGGTTTGCTATTTTGCTATTTGTTACACTGTGTGATGAATCAATCAAGGTATTTATTTAGATTAAGAACAATCTGGCAAAAAGTTAGGAAAGGGTAATATGCCTCACCTATTGCTACCACTGAAAAAAAGGCTTTACTTTTCTAAATAAATTATTATGTTTAGTGCTTTTTTGATGAATATTTTCTGTTTTCAGATGAGGACAGCTGTATAAAACAACTGCTGATTCCCGGGAAGGCAGAAAACAGTGAAGCCTTGCAGAATTAAAGGACAGATAAACTACAGTGGACAGACGCTTTGAGAGGTAAGATGGAAATAAATGTACAAATGAAAAAGAAAGAAAACATCTTTTGCACAGTACTGTAAAACATAAAAAGCACATTATTGTTAATTGAACTTTATGATGCCTTTTATGCTGACTACAAAATCTGTTAAAAGTACTCATAAAATTAAACTACAAACTGCTTGTTATTTTTCCAACTGTTTCTTGGAAATTAAATTTGCTGCTAACTGCAGTTATGGTAGACATTTTCACATGTTGGTAGAAAATATCATTAAGCAAAAATTTGACTTCGAAGAAAATAAGGAACTGTAATATTATTTTAATGACATTTCTCCTAGTGAGTAATTGCTGCTATTGCTCTTTTCCAAGTGAAAATGGTTCCACAGTTTGTTTAAATCCCTCTGGGAGTTGGTTGTTGCTGAAAGAAGTGGTCTTAGCCCATGTTCTGTTCTGCCTTATTTATCTGTATCCATTTCTGTTATAGTTACTGAGCAGCAGCTTTACCTGACTGAAACCTTCTTTTGTCATTTTTACGATTGCCAAGAGCAGTGACACAGTTGGAATGTCAAGTGGAATTGGAAAGATAGAGATGCAAGCTTCCAGGCCTAGAACAACTAAAACTCAAACCTGAAAGTTTTCATGAAATTACATTTTATATACAAATAAATATATATATATATATGCACAGACATATACATACATATGTGTTTGTAGTTTATTTGTTCATCTTAGACTGCATGAATGAGATTTGAGCTTTGACCAGTATTTACCAAATTTTAGAGTAAAAGTAATTCAGTTGCACAACTTTTTTAAATTAAGCATCAAAACTTAGTGATCACAGAATTACAGTGTGGTGGTTTGAGCCTTAACTGGGGCTTAAAAGCTCAGATGGGGGAAAGGCTGAGAATCACCTTCCCCAACAGAGAGAGAGAAGGAAGGGAGGGGAGCAAATCCAGCAAGAAATAATTTGGGTTTGGCTTGGAAGTAGAGAGGCAAAGAATTTTTCCTTAAAACAGTATATATATATATATCAATGACAGGCAGGGTTCACAAGGGTAAGGAACAAGGATGGGTGGGAGAAGGAAAGGAAAAAGGAAAAAAATTATGAGATACAGAATCAGTCCTTTGCAAAGTGTGGAAGCAGCAGGAAAGAGGGCAATGGCAGCAATTCTCCTCCCTCTTACACCCCTGCTGGACAAGGACTGGGGGAAACGGAACAGACTAAGTCAGTTTCCCAGGGGAGGAAACACCCCACCCAGGGAGGGAAAAAAAACAACCAACCAAACAAACAAACAAAAAAACCCAAACAAACAATCCTCTCACGACCCTCCCCCCCTGTTTTTTCCCACAGTGGGTGTAGCCCACCACACACAGAAACACTCAGGTTGGAAAAGACACTCAGTCTCACCAAGTCCAACCAATAACCCTACTCTACAAAGTTCACCCCTAATCCCCACCTGGCTACAACCTCCCTTCAGATAGTTGTATAGAGCAGTAAGGTCTGCCCTGAGCCTCCTCTTCTCCAGCCTAAAACAATCCCTGCTCCCTCAGCCTCTCCTCTCAGGGCTGTGCTACAAACTCCTCACCAGCTTTGTTGCCCTTCTCTGGACAAATTCTGGCAACTCAACATCTTTCCTAAACTGAGGGGCCCAGAAATGGACACAGGACTGAAGGTGTGGGCTAAACAGTACAGTGTACAGGGGCAGAATAACCTCCCTGCTCCTGCTGGCCACACTGTTCCTGATACAGGCCAGGATGCAATTGGCCATCTTGGCCACCTGGGAACACTGCTGGCTCATGTGCAGCCTACTATCAACCAGTATCCCCAGATCCCTTTCTGCCTGGCTGCTCTCTAACCACTCTGACCCCAGCCTGCAGCACTACATGGGGTTATTGTGGCCAATGTGTAAAACCCGGCACTTACGTATGCTAAATCTCATGCCCTTGGACTCTGCCCATCTGTCCAGCCTGTCAAGGTCCCTCTGCAGAGCTCTCCCACCCTCTAACAGATCAATATCTGCTCCCAGCTTGGTGTCATCTGCAAATTTACTGATGATGGACTTGTGACCAGTTTAGGCTGTGCCTTTAAGGAAGGGACAATTGCTGAACACTCTGGCTGAATGTTTTTGATATTTAAATGACAACAAGATAGTCTAAACTAATTTTATTGGTAGGTTTAAGTTCTGTCAGTTCAGTGTGTGTTCAGCCTGGGTTCAGTCTGTTCTCTCTCTCTGTTTGTGTGGGCCTGTTTCTCTCTGAAGCAACAGCTTTGCCGGACAGGAGCGACCTTGAATTAACAAAGCTAACCAGATAAGAAAACTAATTCTTCCATATGCTTTGAGCTAAGAGAATTTTTCTCCTTAATTTCCTTTCTCTCTCTCTCTCCCCCTTTTTGGGAAAAAGGGGAGGTAGGGAGGGACAGAGGAGGGGTTCAGGGACCCCCCTGGCTGGCTGGAGGGAAAAGGCTTTTCTGCATTACGTTCATTGCTGTGTATTTCTGTATATATTGTAAATATTGTATATTTGTGTACATATTCATTGCATTCCATTTATGCTTGTAAATATAGCTTTCAGCTGCTTTTCCGACTGAGTTAGCTGTGGTTTCTTTTTGTGTGTGTGGGGGAACTTTCTCACCCTACCACAGGACTCAATGCCCTCATCCAGATCATCAGTAAAAGATATTGAATAGGATGGAGCCCAGCACTGATCCCTGGGGGACACCACTAGTGACTGGCTACCAGCTGGATGTGGCACCATTCACTACCATTCTCTTGGCATGGCCTTCCAGCCAGTTCCTAACTCAGCCCAGAGTGTTACTGTCCAAGCCACGAGCTGACAGCTTGACCAGGAGTTTGCTGTGAGGGATGCTATCAAAGGCCTTGCTGAAGTCCAGGTAGACCACATCCACAGCCATCCCCACATCCACCAGGTGGGTCACCTGATTACAGAAGGAGATCAGGTTGGTGAGGCAGGACCTGCTCTTCCTAAATCCATGCTGACTGGGCCTGATCCCTTGGCCATCCTGGAAGTGCTGTGTGATTGCACTCAAGATGACCTATTCCATAATCTTGCCTGGCACTGTGGTCAGGCTGACTGGCCTGGAATTCCCTGGCTCATCCAACTGTCCCTTCTTGTGGATGGGCACCACGTTGGCCAGGTTCCAGTCTTCTGGGACCTCTCCAGTGAGCCAGGACTGTTGAAAAATAATGGGAGAGTGGTTTGGTGAGCTCACATGCCACCTCTCTCAGCACCTTAGGATGGATCCCATCCAGTCTCATGGACATGTGGAGTCAAAACAAAAAGCCTATTTGCACCTAATTAGATTTTTCCAACATGTTCCTTAATCATAGCAGCAAGAACAATTAATGCAGCTGAACAATTTATTGTGACCTGTTGTGGAATAGGGAAGGATGCTGGTGGTCTTTGAAGAAGTGCCAGATTTTCTAAAGAGTTTTTGCTGATGCTTTTTTTTTTCCCTTCCCTTTTCAGACATGCAGCCTGCTGAAGCTGAAAAAACTTCAGCTCATTTCATGGAAGTTGATAAGAAAGTTGTGCAGATCAACTATTTCAAAGCTAATAGATGATCTGGAAAATAATTTGACTAGGAAACTTTAAAGTGGAAATTGCTATATTTTGCCATCCATCCCTGGAGCCATCTACTCAACAAATAATTTCTGTGACAAAATGTCTTAAACACATACACTGTATTTTATTGAAGAAGAAAATACACACATTTTTTTTGTTGTCTTTTACTCTTTATATCAGTATTTCCAAACTTAAAATATAGATGCAAATTAAATTATTGTTAAAATAAGATAAAACTAAGATTTTGATATTTGATCTCATTGTTCCTCAAATACTTATCTGTGCACGCACATCATGCAAGTCACTATTGTCATTTTTCCTAACAATGTGATCATATAGGAATTAATTTTGATGCCTAGTGAATCAATGTGAAGTTTCTAGCAATGACACCAGAAATAAAAACTCTGCTTCTGGTCCAGTAATGTAATAGAACAATTCTGCTAATTCAATAGATGAGTTCTGCAATATCTTGAAAATAAGTATTCTACAAATAGCTTCTTCAAATTTGATTCCCTAAAACTCAGAAGAAAACAAAACCAAACCCAAAACAAAACAAAACAATGCACAAATCAAAGAAATTTAAAAAAAATCATTGAATCAATCAATCAATCAATCAATCAATCAAACTGAATCTTAGCATGATATTATGGCTTTAAGACCACAAAATAAGCCACCCACCCCCAAACAAACACAAACTTTCCAGATTTCTAAAGGCCATATTTTCAATAATACTAAAAATAGGTTTGGAAGTGTCAGTATGTTGTAATGCCAGCCTTAATTAGTTAAGTACGTGTAATGGTTTAGTAAAAGGGCCAACCTACCTGCTCCCCAAAAACAAAAGGGGAAGAGTAAGATGTGAAACATAAATTGATATAAAGAGGAAATAGTTTAATATAGCATAAGATATCATAATCACAATGCATAATTACCTTAGCTAATAATCTAATTAATCTAACAATACAATGCATATTTACCTTATCTTAGATTATTTGCAGAAGATGCACAGTGAAATACAGGTTGAAAACCCAGCATAAAACAAAAACACAAAACCAGTGCACCACAGAACCACACATCTCACTATAATCACTGCAGAAAAGAGCCAACACGAAAGAACCTGGAACCCAGGAGCAGCAGCTGGAACAGGAAGCCTCCCATGTTGCGACATGGCCTTCGAGCCCCATAATACTTTACTCCAATTAGCACTTTCATTTTTGGAAGCTGTCATGACTGCACCATGGTATGAATAACAGCAAGAGATTCAATTCAATCCATGACAGTGTGGATCAATGCTAGGTAATAACCCGCTTACTTACTTGAGAAATACAATACAATACAATACAATACAATACAATACAATACACCAGGTTGAAAGAGACCTTCAAGATCATTGCGTCCAACCCATCAACCAATCCAACCCACCTAAACAACTAAACCATGCAACCAAGCACCCCATCAAGTCTCCTCCTGAACACCTCCAATGAAGGTAACTCCACCACCTCCACAGGTAGCTGATTCCAATGGGCAAGCACTCTCTCTGTGTAGAACTTCTTCCTAACATCCAGCCTAAACCTGCCCTGGCACAGCCTGAGACTGTGTCCTCTTGTTCTGGTACTGGCTGCCTGGGAGAAGAGACCAACTTCTGCAGTGCTACAACCTCCCTTCAGGTAGTTGTATTCCGTAATTTCTTCCAGAGAGGAAACTATGAGAAATACAGTGCAATATTTTTGCTACTGAACATCATGATTCCTGGTAACATTTGTTAATTGAAACTGATGACAAAGAGTTATCAAGATTGAACTTGTGCTAGAAAGTACTACATATGTGTGGGTGCAATCTATACAATGTAGAACAGGAATCCATGAAATGCAGCTGATAAGAAAGAACTGGAAACAATCACAAGTCTCTGTGTAATCATCAAGGTGAGGAACTATTTACTGGCCATTTTCTTTGAAAAAACATTGTATTATTAATATTGTTTGCATGTATCCACACAGCCACAGAACAGATACAAGCATAAATAGACCCCCAGTATTTACTAATCACTAATTTAAATAAGTCCATAGTGTTGGATTACATGCTTCTCCGTATCCAGAAACCCAAACAGGCATGCATCATGTTTCTTCCTTCAACTACAGTGGAGCTTTCAGTCAACATGGCTGATTTGTTTACATACTTAAGCCACAAACTCTCTTTCGTGACCAAATAGTGCCCTGTGTTTGAATTTAGTTGTATTTTTCATATTCACAGTAACAATTTTTGAAGTGAGGGAGGACTCATCTTGTTACAGATGGAAAAAAACCTAATGTAAGCATTTTATTTTATGTCTTGTGTAAATAGATGAACGAAACAGATGCTTATTAATTAAGTATATGCAGGTGGTGACGAGACACAATGGCACATTGCAACAGCTGTGAAGATTGCACAGGATTTTTTCCCCCATGAGTCTATTTTCATATTATTGAGAAAACACTTTGAGTGTCAGAAAAGGTGTCAAAAGATAATGATAGTGCGAAGTAAGAATTCATCGTTGTTGAAGCTTCAAAAACTTTTACCTGTTTTACATTGCAATCTTAACTCCAGGTGAGAGAGGAAGAAAAATTTACGGAGTTTTAGAGCTATTTCAGTCAGTTTACATCAGTCCTCATTTTGCATACACTAAATAACTAAGATATTTATTAATTCGCATTGCACAGTATGCCACTATGTTAGAAAATACTGTTTTCAGTTAGAAGGGTGCATGCATTCCCTATCTCCACAAAACAGACATAGTAGAAGTGAGTATTTTAAAATTTAGACAGGGCAAAACCCAAACATATCATAACCCAAATATATAAAAACCCAAAACATCTGCATCAGCTTGAGTGTTGGTGTTTTTTTTCCCTTTCCAATATGAAGTGAATGTGCATTTTAGTAAAACACATTGTGATTATGGGAAGTAACAAAAATAGTAAGAGCCAGATACAGTCATTATAGAGAGAAACTTGAAATAAAACAATAGTAACTCTAAAGCAACCAGTGACAGGCACAATTATACATGAGGACATAGAAGCCTTTTGGCAAGACTGGGCTTATCAATCTATTTACTTTAATTGATAAAGATATCAAAAGAGGTATGGTAATATTCAACTGTTACAAGAAAAGCTATCACAGAATGTATCTGGTCAGAAGACACCTCAAAGATCACCCAGTCCAACCTTCTACCTGGCACTGAAGGGCTGACACAAAACCATGTCCCTGTCAGGTCCACATTCTGCTTGAACACCCTCAAGACCAGCAACTCCACCACCATCCTTGTCAGACCATTCCAATAGAATAAAATGGAATGGAATGGAATGGAATAGAATAGAATAGAATAGAATAGAATAGAATAGAATAGAATAGAATAGAATAGAATAGAATAGAATCAATAAGGTTGGAAAAGACCTCAAAGATCATCAAGTCCAACCTGTCACCCAAGACCTCATTATTACTAAATCTTGGCACCAAGTGCCATGTCCAATCCCCTCTTGAACACCTCCAGGGATGGGGACTCCACCACTTCTTGGGCAGCCCATTCCAAAGGCTAACAACTCTCTCAGTGAAGAACTTTCTCCTCACCTCAAGCCTAAACTTCCCCTGGCACAGGTTGAGACTGTGTCCTCTTGTTCTGGTGCTGAATGCATGGGGGAAAAGACCAACCCCTTCGTGGCTACAACCTCCCTTTATGTAGTTATAGACAGCAATCAGGTCTCCCCTGAGCCTCCTCCTCTCCAAGCTAAACAATCCCAGCTCCCTCAGCCTCTCCTCATAGGGCTTGTGCTCAAGGCCTCTCACCAGCCTCGTTGCCCTTCTCTAGATATACTCAAGAGTCTCAATGTCCTTTCTAAATTGAGGGGCACAGAACTGGACACAGCACCCAGCATGTGGCCTAACCAGTGCTGAGTACAGGGGCACAATGACTTCCCTGTTCCTGCTGGCCACAATATTCTTGATGCAGGCCAGGATGCCATTGGCCTTTGTGATGGTTTAACCCACACACATCAAACAAAAGCTCAGCTGAAGCCAGTCGGAGAAGCAAATGCGGCTATATTTTACAAGCAATAATGGAAGGCAATGAATATGTAACAAAATATACAGTATTTACAATATTATACAAATATTTACAAAAAAGCAAACAGCACAGAAATAATCCCTGGACAGGAGGATTCCACCTCGCCTCCTCCCCCCCACCCCTTGCTCACTTTTCCTTCTAGATAATTAGAAGAAAAGAGAAAAAGAGAAATGTTAGAGGGATTTTTATGTAGCTCAAATTGTCATTAAGTTAGTACTGCTTATCTCAAGGTTGTTTGATGATAAGCAGTCTCTCTCTGTCCAGAACAGCAGCATGCATGCTAGCAGAAAAAGAGAACAGAATGTGAGATTGTAAGACTACATCCCACTCATCTGACCAAGGAAATTTGTTTAGAATTATCTTTCTTGTTTTCCTTTTTGCACCCAACTATTCAGCTAAAGAATTTGCAGCTATCTTTCTTAAAGGCACAGCCTGAAACTATCACAGCCTTCTTGGCCATTTGGGTACACTGCTGGCTCATGTTCAGCCCACTGTCAACCAGTACCCCCAGGTCCTTTTCTGTTGGGCTGCTCTCCAGCAACTCTGACCCCAGCCTGTAGCTCTGCATGGGGTTGTTGTGGCCAAAGTGCAGCACCCAACACTTGGACTTGTTGAATGCCATCACCTTGGACTCTTCCCATCCGTCCAGCCTGTCAAGGTCCCTCTGCAGAACCCTTCCACCCTCTAACTGATCAACACCTGCTCCCAACTTGGTGCCATCTGCAAATTTACTGATGACTGACTCAATCCCCTCATCCAGATCATCAGTGAAGATGTTGAACAGGATGGAGCCCAGCACTGATCCCTGGGGGACACCACTAGTGCCTGGCTGCCGGCTGGATGTGGCACCATTCACTACCACTCTCTGGGAACAGCCCTCCAGCCAGTTTCTAGCCCAGCACAGTGTTGCTGTCCAAGCCACGAGCTGTCAGCTTGACCAGGAGTTTGCTGTGGAGGATGGTGTCAAAGGCCTTGCTGATGTCCAGGTAGACTATATCCACAGCCTTCCCCACAGGAGGCTGAGGGAGCTGGAATTGTTTAGCCTGGAGAAGAGGAGGCTCAGGGGAGACCTCATTGCTTTCTACAACTACCTGAAGGGGGAGGTTTAGCCAGGAGGGAATTGGTCTCTTCTCTTAGGCAACCAGCACCAGAATGAGAGGACACAGTCTCAAGCTGCACCAGGGGAAGTTTAGGCTTGAGGTGAGGAGAAAGTTCTTCACTGAGAGAGTCGTTCACCATTGGAATGGACTGCCCAAGAAGTGGTGGAGTCCCCATCCCTGGAGGTGTTCAAGAGGGGATTGGATGTGGCACTTGGTGCCATGGTCTAATCATGAGGTCTGTGGTGACAGGTTGGACTTGATGATCTTTGAGGTCTCTTCCAACCTTGGTGATTCTGTGATACTTTGTGCTACATCCACTAGGCAGGTCACCTGATCATAGAAGGAGATCAGGTTGGTGAGGCAGGACCTGCCCTTCCTAAATCCATGCTGGCTGGGCCTGATCCCTTGGCCATCCTTCAGGCATTGAGGTCAGACTGACAGGTCTGTAGCTTCCATGTTCCTCCATTTGGCCCTTCTGGCATCACACTGGCCAGTTTCCAGCCATCTGGTGAGCCAGAACTGGTGAAAAATAATGGATAGGGGCATGGCCACCTCATCTGCCAGCTCTCTCATCTCCCTAGGATGGATCCCCTCTGGTCACATGGACTTGTGTGGATCCAAGCAGCTAAGGAGGTCTCTAACTACTTCCTCCCAGATCACAGGGGAGCTGTACTCCTCCCTGCCTCCATCTTAGCCAGCTCAGGAGGCCAGTTTTCTGGAAGATAACATATCCTGCTATTGAAATTTGAGGCAAAGAAGGTGTTAAGTACCTCTGCCTTTTCCTCATCTTTTCTTACTATGTTCCCCCCTGTGTCCACCAAGGAGTGGAGGTTGTCCTTGCCCCTCCTCTTGCTATGAATATAATTGTAGAAGGATTTTTTGTTGTCCCTCACAGCAGTTGCCAGTCTGAACTCTAACTGGGCTTTTGCCTCTATTTTTTTCCCACATGACCTAGCAATATCCTTAAGCATTTCCTGGGTTCCTTTCTTCCAAAGATGATACACCCTCTTTTTCTCCCTTAATTCACCCAGAACTTCACTGCCCAACCAGGCTGGCCTTCTACCCCAGCGGATCATCTTCCTGCACATTGGCACAGCCTCTTCCTGTGCCTTCACGAAATCTTTCATAAAGTAGGTCCACCCCTCCCAGACCCCTTTGATTTTAAGGGCTGTTTTCCAAGGTACCTTTTGAGTTAGTTCCTTGAGTAACCTGAAGTCTGTCCACCAGAAGTCCAGACTGGAGGTTTTGTTGCTGCCCCTCTTAGCTTGACTGCCTACTGAAAACTTTATTATTATTATTATTATTATTATTATTATTATTATTATTATTATTATTATCAGCCTGGCTGCAGTGCATGTACACTAATGCACAAAGTATGGGCAACAAACATGAGGAGCTGGAAGCCTTGTTGCAGCAGGAAAGATATGATGTAGTCGCCATCACAGAAATGTGGTGGGACAACTCACATGACTGGAGCGCTGCAATTGATGGCTACAGGCTCTTCAGGAGAGACAGGCAAGGAAGAAGGGGTGGAGGGGTGGTCCTGTACATCAGAGAGGCACTTGATGCCATTGAGCTAGAGATCAGGGATGATCGGGTTGAGTGCTTGTGGGGGAGAATTAGAGGGAAGACCAGCAGGGCAGACATCCTGGTTGGAGTCTGTTATAGACCACCCAACCAGGAGGAAGATGTTGATGAAGCATTCTATAGGCAGCTTAAGGCTGTCTCAAGATCGCCTGACCTTGTTCTTGTGGATGACTTCAACCTGCCTGATATCTGCTGGGATCATGACATAGCAGAGAGGAGGAAATCTAAGAGGTTCCTAGAGTGCATAGTTATAGTTTCATAGTTTCATAGTTTCAGTTAGGGTTGGAAGGGACCACAAGGATCATCTAGTTCCAACCCCCCTGCCATGGGCAGGGACACTCTACCCTAGATCAGGCTGGACAGAGCCTCGTCCAGCCTGGTCTTAAACACCGCAAGGGACGGGGCCTCAACCACCTCCCTGGACAACCCATTCCAGGCCTTCACCACCCTCACGGTGAAGAACTTCCTCCTCACATCCAGCCTGAATATCCCCACCTCCAGCTTCATCCCATTCCCCCTAGTCCTATCACTCCCTGAGAGCCTGAAAAGTCCCTCCCCAGCCTTCTTGTAGGCCCCCTTCAGATACTGGAAGGCCACAATGAGGTCACCTCGGAGCCTTCTCTTCTCCAGACTGAATAGCCCCTCTCAGTCTGTCCTCATAGGAGAGGTGCTCCAGCCCTCTGATCATCCTCGTGGCCCTTCTCTGGACACGCTCCAGCACCTCCAGATCCCTCTTGTAATAGGGGCTCCAGAACTGGACGCAGTACTCCAGGTGGGGTCTCACCAGAGCTGAGTAGAGGGGGAGAATCACCTCCCTTTGACCTGCTGGCCACACTTCTCCTGATGCAGCCCAGGATCTGATTGGCTTTCTGGGCTGCAAGTGCACATTGAGAGCTCCTGTTGAGCTTCTCGTCCACCAGCACCCCCAAGTCTCTCTCCTCTGGGCTGCTCCCCAGCCAGTCACTGCCCAGCCTGGATTTGTGCCTGGCATTGCCTCGACCCAGATGCAGGACCCTGCACTTGGTCTTGTTGAAGCTCATGAGGTTGGCCTGTGCCCACCTCTCCAGCCTGTCAAGGTCCCTCTGGATGGCATCCCTTCCCTCCAGCGTGTCTGCTGCACCACACAGCTTGGTGTCATCAGCAAACTTGCTGAGGGTGCACTCAATGCCACTGTCCATCTTTGTCACCCACAAAGATGTTGAACAAGACTGGTCCCAGGACTGATCCCTGAGGGACTCTGCTTGTCACTGGCCTCCACTGGGACATGGACCCGTTGACAGCCACTCTTTGGGTGCGGCCGTCAAGCCAGTTCTTTATCCATCTAGTGGTCCATCCATCAAACCCATGTGTCACCAGCTTGGAGACCAGGATGTGGTGTGGGACAGTGTCAAAGGCTTTGCTCAGGTCCAGGTAAACGACATCAGTTTGCTCGCCCCTCATCTATTAATGCTGTCACTTGTTCATAGAAGGCCACCAGGTTTGTCAGGCAGGATTTGCCCTTGGCAAAGCCATGCTGACTGTTCCCAATCACCTCTTCACTACTCTTCTGAGTCAGTAGTGCCTCCAGGAGGATCTGCTCCATGATCTTTCCGGGCACAGAGGTGAGACTGACAGGCCTGTAGTTCCCTGGTTCCTCCTTCTTACCCTTTTTGAAAATGGGAGCAATATTTGCCCTTTCCCAGTCTGTGGGCACTGCCCCAGTCTGCCATGACTTTTGGAATAGAATAGAGAGGGGCTTAGCAACCTCATCTGCCAGTTCTCTCAGCACCCGTGGGTGTATCCCATCGGGTCCCATGGACTTGAACACTTTCAGGTTCTTCAGGTGATCACGAACCTGATCTTCACTTATGAAGGGCAGTTCTTCCTCCCGGTCCCTGCCATTCTCTTCCATGACTCCAGGAGTGTGGCTGGATGCCCTTGCAGTGAAGACTGAGGTAAAGAAGTGATTGAGTACCTCAGCTTTTTCCACATCACTTGTGACCATGGAGGACAGCTTCTTATCCCAGGTGCTGCGTGAACCTAGCAGGGGTAAGGCTATGCTTGACCTCCTCTTCACCAACAGGGAAGGGCTTGTGGGTGATGTGGTGGTCGGAGGGTGTTTAGGCACCAGTGATCATGAGATAATTGAATTTTCTGTATTCAGCCAAGCTAAGAGGGATAGCAAGAAGACCTCCACTCTGGACTTCTGGAGAGCAGACTTCAGGCTACTCAAGGAACTAACTCAGAAGGTTCCTTGGGAAACAGCCCTTAAAAATAAAGGGGTCCAGGAGAGCTGGACCTACTTCAAGGAAGAGCGCTTGAAGGTGCAGGAACAGGCTGTGCCAGTGTGCCAGAAGATGAGCCGCAGGGGCAGACAGCCAGCCTGGATGGGTAATGAACTTCTAAAGGAACTAAGGGAAAAAAAGAGGGTGTATCATCTTTGGAAGAAAGGGGAGGCAACCCATGGAATGTTTAGGGATATTGCTAGGTCTTGTAGGAAGAAAATTAGGGAGGCAAAAGCACGTTTGGAGCTCAGACTGGCCTCTGCTGTGAAGGACAACAAAAAGTCCTTCTATAAATATGTTAATAGCAAGAGGAAGGGCAGGGACAACCTCCACTCCTTGGTGGACACGGAGGGGAACGTTGTAACAAAGGATGAAGAAAACGCAGAGGTACTTAACACCTTCTTTGCCTCAATTTTTACTAGCAGGGCAGAATGTCTTCCAGACAGCTGGCCTGCAGAGCTGGCAGAAGGAGTTAGGGAGCAGCCTAGTTCTCCTCTGTTCCAGGATGGGATTATTAGAGATCTTCTCAGCCGCTTGAACCCCCACAAGGCCATGGGACCGGATGGGATCCATCCTAGGGTGCTGAGAGAGCTGGCAGATGAGCTGGCCAAGCCACTCCATCATTTTTCAACAGTCCTGGCTCACTGGAGAGGTCCCAGAAGACTGGAAGACGGCCAACATGGTGCCCATCTGCAAGAAGGGTCAGTTGGAAGAGCCAGGGAATTCTAGGCCTGTCAGCCTGACCTCAGTGCCAGGCAAGATTGTGGAACAGGTCATCTTGAGTGCGATCACACAGCACTTACAGGATGGCCAGGGGCTCAGGCCTAGCCAGCACGGATTTAGGAAGGGCAGGTCCTGCCTGACCAACCTGATCTCCTTCTAGGATCAGGTGACCCGCCTGGTGGATGTGGGGAGGCCTGTGGATGTGGTCTACCTGGACCTCAGCAAGGCCTTTGACACCGTCCCCCACAGCAAACTCCTGGCCAAGCTGGCAGCCCATGGCTTGGACAGGAGCACACTGTGTTGGGTTAGGAAATGGCTGGAGGGCTGAGCCCAGAGGGTCGTGCTGAATGGTGCCACATCCAGCTGGCGGCCAGTCACTAGTGGTGTGCCCCAGGGATCAGTGCTGGGCCCCATGCTCTTCAACATCTTTATTGATGATCTGGATGAGGGCATTGAGTCCATCATCAGTAAATTTGCGGGGGCAGGAGTTGATCTGCTGGAGGGTAGAGAGGCTTTGCAGAGGGACCTGGACAGGCTGGACAGATGGGCAGAATCCAACGGCATGAGATTGAACACATCCAAGTGCCGGGTTCTGCACATTGGCCACAGCAATCCCATGCAGTGCTACAGGCTGGGGTCAGAGTGGCTGGAGAGCAGCCAGGTAGAGAGGGACCTGGGGGTGCTGGTTGATGGGAGGCTGAACATGAGCCTGCAGTGTGCCCAGGCAGCCAAGAGGGCCAATGGCATCCTGGCCTGCATCAGGAACAGTGTGGCCAGCAGGAGCAGGGAGGTCATTCTGCCCCTGTACACTGCACTGGTTAGGCCACACCTTGAGTCCTGTGTCCAGTTCTGGGCCCCTCAGTTTAGGAAGGATGTTGTCTTGCTGGAGCATGTCCAGAGAAGGGCAACGAAGTTGGTGAGGGGTTTGGAACGCAAGCCATATGAGGAGAGGCTGAGGGAGCTGGGGTTGCTTAGCCTGGAGAAGAGGAGACTCAGGGGTGACCTTATCGCTCTCTACAACTACCTGAAGGGAGATTGTAGACTGGCAGAGGTTGGTGTGTTCTCCCAGGCAGGCAGCACCAGAACAAGAGGACACAGTCTCAGGCTGCGCCAGGGGAGGTTTAGACTGGATGTTAGGAGGAAGTTCTTTACAGAGAGAGTGATTGCCCATTGGAATGGTCTGCCCGGGGAGGTGGTGGAGTCATTGGAGGTGTTCAGGAGGAGACTTGATGGGGTGCTTGGTGCCATGATCTAGTTGTTTAGGTAGGTTGGGTTGGTTGATAGGTTGGACGCCATGATCTTGAAGGTCTCTTCCACCCTGGATTTATTGTATTGTATTGTATTGTGTTGTATTATATTGTATTGTATTGTATTGTATTGTATTGTATTGTATTATTACGTCTGAGAACCCTTTCAGTGAAGAAGTATTTCCTAATACCCAGCATAAACCTCCCCTGGTGAAACCCGTAACCACTTCTTCTAGTCTTGTCACTTGACATCAGTGAAGAGGCTGGCCCCCTCCTTGATCCAACCTCCCTTCAGAAGATTGTAGAGTGTGATAAGGTCTCCACTCCCCCTCCTCTTCTCTAGATTGAATATATGTATCATCAGAATAAGGTACTTACAAAATATTTATTAAAGACTATTTCTGTTACTATCTGAATATTTTTGTAAAGACAATACAACACATAGGATTTGCCAACATTTTTTCTTCCATAACTTTTCAGAAATAAAATATTTTTAATCGAGAAGTTGGGTATACATAAACATTTCCATTAGCTGTAATTAAATTTAGGATTGCATAACAAAGCAAAAATTCTAAAAAGTCCTTCTGCAATGAGTAATATCCCAAAATACCCTATTAAGTACAAAACTTTTAACAGAAGTACATAAATAATATCACAAATTGTCTCATATATTATTACCCTAATGTACTGTTTAGCTGTGTTGCATAGGGGGTTTTCTTTATTTTTATTTTTCCTTTTTCCCCCTATTTTTTCATTATTTTTAAAAAGCTCATTAACCTAGCTTTGTGTAATGTTATTGGGTTTGGACATTTAACCAAATGAGCTTGAATTTAATTTTACATGCACAATGAAATTTGCTTTAACTGCCACTCTCTAAAGGAAATAAGAATTCAAATTAAGCAATCATTTAGATTAGTAGATAAATGTATATAGGCTTTTGGTGAGCAATTGTTATTTATGTAATTCTTTAGAAGTCAGTATAGTGTATATTAAGTTAAAAAAATGTTAGCATTTCCTTTGTCAATAAAAAGTCAATTAACACACCTCCAGAAATCCATTTTTAGCTTCTCTGCAATGGTATTTACAAATTCATAGCCCAAAGAAGTTTATTAAAAGTAGATTTCCTAAGAAATAGTCTAGATGCTTTGCATTACTTTTTCTTGCTACTTCATGTGTAACAATTTTTATGTGTGGCAGACTTATATTTGGTTGTCATCTTTGACTATTTCAACAACACCTACATTATTCTTCTTCTAGGGGTGTTTTACCCTCCAGCTATCTTTGTGGATCACTGCTATGAACCGATCACACTGCTTTAAACAAGGAATCTAGTGTTTGCTTTTATGGTGACTGAGAGTGAGATTTTCCAAGTTAATCATCTCAGGTAAGTAAGTTACCATGTTCCTGGACTATATAAAATCACTAATGGAAGCAAATATTCAGTTCAGCTATCTTTAACAGATATGTGGAGTGAATTTCAGGTGAAAATGCCCAATGTGATGTCATACTGAAGCCAAAGTGTTGGCATATTTTGTGGCAGTATTTTTAGTCTTTTCAGTTCTATAAGCTCCATTTTGCATAGAATATATATTTATGCAAACTAGAAAAATATCAAGTAATAAATTTAAGAGTATGAGTTCTCAGAATATTCAGAAAAACATTTCTTTAGTTTTAGGTTTAAACCACATGAAGTACAGGAAGGTCACAGTTTTCTTTGAAAAAATGGCAGAGAGGCATTTTTTTGCTTCCCCAACAGAGTTCAGCCAAGCTTTTGTTGATGTGGGTGGGGTAAACCATCACAGCATAAAACATCCACAAAGAAATAGGATCCTGATGCTCTTGTCTCCATGCCTAAGAGCTTTCAGGGACCATAACCTTCCTGAAGATTAATTGCATCAAATGTGTGGTCCTATATATAGACTGTTAATTCAGTATGAAATATTTAAAAGATTACTGGTTTACCTCTGAAGTGATAAGGGCTGAATCTGGTCACTCTTAGCTAGTCCCCTCAACGCAACTTCTCATTACCAAAACATACATACATATACATGCTAGCATATACATGTAGATATATACACACACATTTACGTATACACATATTTACACATATATAAGCATGTATATAAGTACATATGCTCAGTTCCAGTGAATGATGAAATAAATTAATAACTGTTTCTAGTTCATTTGTTATAATGGATTTTTAAATATGTTGGCAAAGGTTAGAAGCAAAGAATATGGTAATCTTTGCAAATTTAGAAATTTTTGCACAACACAAAGTATGGAGATTCTTATATTGTACTTTTTAATTTCTATTCTTATTTCAGCCAAATTAGATTGTGTTTTTTACAGAAAAGTTGTCAAATTGACAACTTGGAAATTAATATTCCAACAAAAATACAGTGGTGACATCAATATTCTCTTCCATGTTTGGTTTTGTTTGTTTTTTTCTCTGAGAAAGACTGAAAAAGGAGCAACAGTGAGAATTTGACAATATGGCTCCTTCAGTAGTCATAATGTCAGTGGCCAAACTAAAAATGTGGAGTACAAGAATATGAAATTAATTATTCTTTGTTCTATCTTGTCTCAATAATCAAGTTGGTGATTTTTTTTGTTGGCTGATTGGATTTTTGCAGGGTGGGGTGGATTTTTTTTGGTTGTGGGTTTGGTTTTTGTTTGTTTTAGTGTTTTGGTGTTGCTGTTGAGTTTTTGTTTTGTTTCTAGTATTGATGAGGTCAGTAATCAAAAAGAAACACCTCACGTTCCTTCAAAGAGAGTAAGGGAAAGAGTAGCTTAATTTTGGTAAAAATCAGTGAGCAAAAACTTAGTACTAAGGTCACTCAAATGTATCCTACAGTTCTACTGTTATTATATGAAATATGTTATCTCATCTGCTTTTGAAGGTGGACATTTGTATGAAAGGTTATCCTTCACTTTGTCTATCCCACGTTTTTGGTAGCTTTCTTTATCCTCCTTACAAACTGTGAATGACTGGATGACGCAGATTATTAAGGTATAGCAGCAAACATGAATGATAAAGCTATTTATCTCCACTGCTCTCTTAGGAATACAATAAAGTTATTACTAAAGCTTCAAATGAAACATAAGCTGCCCAAACCTTTCCCTTATTACTGCTCTCCACAAGACCATTTTGAAACTTCACAATAAAATGTTTAGCTGAGAAAGAACTATTTGCTGAGGAGGCATTGATACCAAATACTAGAGTCTAGAACTTCACTTGTTGTAATGCCTTGTGAATTTAGTAGAAAGGCAGGATAGAAAAAAAATGTCTAATATCTTGTTTTGTAGTTGTGTCCACTAGATGACATTCAGAAAGTATTGATCAAATAATCTCAAAGTGTTTTTCTGTTATTACTGAATTCTTTATTTTGGGACTTAAAAAAGAAGTCAAATAAGATAGCAGTATTTTTTTGCCAAAATGAAAGTAACAAGAAAAAGTTAAGGAGTTAAAGGAAATACTTTGGGATTATCCCAGCATATTTTATAAGACTAGTAGTCGTGGAAGATTGATCCCAGCTTGTTCTGGCTGTTCCATATCCATAGTACACACACCATGAGTACCTTGGTTCTGCCTGTTCCAAACAGGAACAGGAAAAATTTCCACAAAACTCAAAACTAACCTTTTTTTTTTTCCCTTTCTTTTTTCCTTTTTTCCTTTTTTTTTTTTTCTTTTTCTTTTTTCTTTTTTTCTTTTTTCTTTTTTTTTCCCCCCATCAGCAGTGTGTGGTTCACCTTAGGAAGGGATGATATTTAGGAAGAGTGATTTCCCTTCCAGTCCATTACCTCAATCAACTCAGCAAAACATTGTGGCATTCTGATTTACACCAGATCCAGGCAGAAGCAGTTATCTAAATGTGGAGGGCATGTCTCACTTTGTGCTCCTTCTGAGGATGTTCAGAAAGGTTATCCATAAGTATAGATAACAGATGTATAAGGCTTATCTCTGCTAATGCTAGGAAAGGGACTGGCTTTTCTAGAGGGTGATAACAAAACAGGAATGCCAGCTGAGTGCTTTGAGCTGCCCTGCAGCAGAGATTTGTAGCCACATGTACAGCACAAAGAGTCTAGAAATGCTAATATTACACACTTGAAGGTGGTCTTTGTGACTACTCTCCAAAATATGCATTTTTGTATCCACTCAATATAATTGTCACAGATAACTCCATTTAAGGAAGATGGTTTATGAGAATCTGTATGAATACTGCTATTACTGCTAATGCTACATGAATATGCATTTCATGCTCCCATTCTGCTTTTCACCCCTCTGCAGGAAAATTAGTGATTCATCTGATCTGGAAAGTACATAAGGCAATTTAAAATTATGTAAAGGTAGCTATACTCACATTAGAATTTGAAAGAAACATTGATATATTTTGGTCACAACAACCCCAAGCAGCACCACCAGCTAGAAAGTAGCCCATTGGAAAACTGTCGAGGGTTGATGGTGGATGGCCACTGAAACAAGGCAGCAGTGTGCCCAGGTGACCAAGATGGTCAATGGCATCCTGCCATCTATGAAGAAAGAACAGTCAGTCCTGCATAAGTTAAGAAGTGATTGTGCCTCTGTACTAAGTGAGGCCAAAGTTTGTTAAGAAAGGCATTGAGATCCTGGAGCACGTCCAGAGAAGTTGGTGAGGGGTTTGGAGGGCAAACTGTAGAAAAATTGCCTGAGGGAACTCATGTTGTTTAGTCTGGAGAACAGAATGCTAAGGGGAAATCTTAATCTCTACAACTACCTGAAAGGAGTTTGTAGTGAGGCTGATGTTGATCTTTTCCCCCAGGTAACAATAGGATGAGAGGAAATGGGCTTATGTTGTGCCAGGGGATGTTTAGATTGGATATTAGGAAAAACTTCTTTACTGAGAGAGTGGTGAGGCATTGGAACAGACTGCCCAGGGAGGTGGTGGATTCACCATCCCTGGAGGTGCTCATGAAGTGTGTAGATATGGCACTTCAGGATATAGTTTAGTTATCATTGTAGCGGGATTATGGCTGGACTTGGTGACCTTAGAGGTCTTTTTCAAACTTAATGATTCTATGATTCTTTGGTTTCTGGTGCTTCCTCTCATTAACACCTTTGTAGAGGAGATCACAGAATCACAGAATCAACCATTGTGGTGGGGTGAGAAAGTTCCCTCCCCACACACAAGGAAAGAAACCACAGCTAGCTCAGTCGGAAAAGCAGATGAAAGCTATATTCACAGGCAGAAATGGAATGCAATGAATATGTACACAAACATACAATATCTACAATATATACAGAAATACACAACAATGAACATAATGCAGAAAAGCCTTTTCCCTCCAGCCAGCCAGGGGGCTTCCCTGAACCCCCCTCTCTCCCTCCCTACCTCCCCTTTTTCCCAAAAAGGGTTAGAGAGAGAGAGAAAGGCAATTAAGGAAGAAAAATTCTGTTAGCTCAAAAGCACATGCAAGAATTAGTTTTCTTATCTGGTTAGCTGTTAACTCAAGGCCGTTCCTGCTTCAGAAAGAGAGAAGCCATCCAGCCCACAGGACAGAGAAGCACAGACTGCACCCAGCCTGAACCCAGACCAGACTCAGACTGAACTAACAGAACCCAAACTTAAAATTGCATTCTACAATCTACCAATGAAATTAGTTTAGACTATCTTGTTTTTGTTCAAATATCAAAACCATTCAGCCAGAGTGTTCAGCAACTGTCTCTTTCTTAAAGACACAGCCCCAACCAGTCACAACCATGTTGGAAGAGACCTTCAACAACATCAAGTCCAACCAATCACCTAACCCTATCTAATCAATTAAACCATGATACTAAATGCCTCATCCAGTCTTTTCTTAAACATCTCTAGGGATGTTGACTCCACCACCTCGCTGGACAGCCCATTCCAATGGAATGGAATGGAATGGAATGGAATGGAATGGAATGGAATAGAATAGAATAGAATAGAATAGAAGAATTAACCAGGTTGGAAAAGACCTTTGAGATCATCAAGTCCAACCTGTCATCCAACACCATCTGATCAACTAAACCATGGCATCACCCCATCCAGTCTCTTCCTAAACACCTTCAGTGATGTTGACTCCACCACCTCCCTGGGCAGCCCATTTCAATGGCAAATCACTCTTTCTATGAAGTTCTTCCTAACATTCAGCCTAAACTTCCCCTTGCACAGCTTCAGACTGTGTCCTCTTGTTCTGTTAAGTGAGATGCATTGAAAACAAAATGAATGACCAGAGTCAGATGGAAACAAAGTACAGGTTATCCACTAGCAGTGTATCTCTGGGTTCAATAGTAGAGCAAATTATGTTCAATATGTGTGGTAAGACAAACTTCAGGCTTAAAACATTTGCTTATGACATGACTCTAGGAGAAGAGATTGGCCAAAGGACTGTATAGTATGACAGAGGGCCTTCTGTGGGCTGGAGAAATGCCACAACAACAACCTCATACAGTTCAACTAAAATAACTGTAAAGTCTTGAATTTGGGGAGGAGTAATGTCAGACATATGGGATGCACACTGAGCATTAGTCATCTTGGAAATGGCTATGCAGAGAAGGCTATGGGGGGTCCAAGCTGCACATGAAATCACCAACGTGCTCTTGGCACACAGAATGCCAGCAACTTCCTAGACTAGGAGGTCATCCTTCCCCCCTACTCAGCTCTCGTGAGGCAACAGCTGAAATATGTTGTCCACTTTGGGCTCCCCAGTGCCAGACATGGACCTAATAGAGTGAGTTTAACAAACAGCCACAAAGGTGATTCAGGGGCTAAGGATGAAAGAACAGGAACTGTTCAGTATGGAGAAGAGAAGGCTCCGGGTAATTTTTTTCTGAAAGGATGGTGTAAGAAAATAGACCCAGACTCTTTTCCGTGGTGCCCAGTGGCAGCACAAGAGGCAACAGGGGAAAAATGAAGCAGAAATTCTGTCTGAACTTTAAGAGGCAGTTTTTCACTGTGAAGGTGACTAAGCACTTGCACAGGCCACCAGAAGGTTGTGAAGACTCCCTTCTTGGAGATGCTAAAAATCTGGCCAGCTGCCCAATCTGACACAGTCTGAGACAATTTCCTGTAAGACACACTGCTTTAGCAAACTCAGTTGTTCTGTTTCAGAAATTCTGTGGTTTGGCAGTTCAGTGAAAGAATATTTATGATTTGAACAGTTACAATAAACTGGTCATCAACATTTGTTGTATACATCCTGTTGGGCTTTGGCCAATTTTCCTAGGGTGAAGACCAGTATATTGTTAAGCAGCTCACACAAGGGATACAAACAACATGTTTCAGTATCAAAATACATCCGTTCTCCCAGTCACTGTGAATGTAGTACATAAGAATGTAAAAGCTAGGTCACATTCACAGCATCCCGTTTCTGCTAAAGGGTTGTATAAAACAAAAAACACATGGGGTTTATTTCTTCCAGACACACAATTTTACTTTCTGGCAATGCAATTTTAGCTTCTGGCAGTTGACACTTAGGGACAGTAAATAGAAAAAGGTTAATAACACTGTACATGAGATAACAGTTTGGAAGATATACACAGTAACTGTTGTTTCAAATATTACTGGCTAATAAAGTCTGTCGAGTATGGTACAATTTTCTATGGTTATTTTCTTTTACTTGGAAATATTTGTGCTGGGTTCAGTGCTAACTTTTGAAATCCTATGTCATTTATGGTGATTGGGAAACAAGGAACACATGAAGACAGTTTAGCAGGAAAAATGTTTCAAATAAAATTATAAGTAAAACATATATTTGGACATAAAAAGAGAGGAGAGATAATCAAATGGTAAAGTAAGAACTAGGGAAGTGAATAAAATACTTTCTTGTCAGATTTAGGGAAAGAAACAGGGTTTGCCAACATGCAAAGTGAGAGTGTTTATCCAATCTGTTTTCCATACACTGCCTCCATATCTGTCTTTAAAAGATCCTGTTTTTAAAAGATCCTGTTTCTAAGTCAGTATGTCTTTAAAAGAAATCTCATCATTTGATAGTGTGAAAAAACACTTCTGCAGTGTTGAGGTAATTGACAGTTCTTCAAACTGTTTCTGTACAAAAGCTAGTTTGCACATGTAAAGTAACATAATTTCTTGGGGAAAGCATGACTAAGGCATACAATGAATAAGGGAAAGGATACCGAATTAGATGGAATTTATTCATTTTGTGTCTGTAGATGTATTGTGTGTTCTTTACTTTTTTCCTACTCTATTTCCATGCATGTAAGCAGAAATTGTTATAAAAGTGTATGATAGTTTATTCCCACATTCAAGTTACAGAAGCTACTTTAACACAGTCAAACAGTATCAGAATAGATTAAAAAATAAAGATTCAAATTGCACCATGATGACCAATAAATATACTTGTTCAGATGCAATTATTAGGAAAAATAAAAAATAATATAAAAGTAGGAATTCTCTTCTAGATTTCAGTCCTGAAGATACTATACAAGATGGAAATAAATTTAAAGAGCCTCAGCAGATTTCTTAACATATTTTTCATGATCAAATAATTCTTGTGAACAATTTGAAAGTCTTATTACACAGAGGCCCCAGTGCTCTTTTGAAATGAAAAAAAACCAAAAGTTATAATGATTCTTTTGAGATGTTTAAAAATTATACTCTATTATACATATTCATCCACTATGTAGACTTAACACATGCTTCACAAGCACTGCAGCCAGATTAACCCTGTCCTGACTGCTGAAAAACATATATCACTTTAAAGAAACAGGTGCAAATTTCTCTTTTCCAATAAAATGTCCACTAATTTCTTCAGATGTTTTGCATATGAATAACATACATTAACTTACAATTACTTAGAACTAATTCTCAAAAGTGCATAACCATGCCTTCCCCACCCCCCACCCCCACATTCTATGTTCAGATATTGGCTGCATAAAAACAATAACACAATTTTATTTATAATTAGATAAAATTATTTCCTATCATACCTCATCTAAAACTTAGGAAACTGAGAACAAAGGCAGTGTCAAAGATAGATTAGCAATGCTGTAACATCCAATACATGTGTATTCCTGTAATTCATCACGCACTTGGGCCTTTTAAGAATATAATGATCATACATTTTACTAACAGGTCTCGCCACTATTTCCATGGAAGTCACAGAAACAGAAAGTTCCTACATAACTATTAATATTCTATAATACTGATGATATTACAAATACATTAATATCATATTGCTTACTACCTAGTTAGTTTTTTATCTTTCAGAGGTATTATTTATGGATTATGTCTCATTCCATTAACCTTAAGTGGATCAGATCCATGTATAGGTTCACATAAATGTATATATTTCCAGACTGGTATTTTTATGTTCTCATAAACACAGTGGGATGTGAAAAAGACAAGTACCAATACACTGCAAGAAAAGCCTTCAGAAAAAAATTTTTTTTTACTCTACAGTAAATGAGAATAAAATGCCAAAAATATCAGATCATATTTAGCAATTGAAGAATGCTAAACAAGCTGTTCTGCATAATTTCACTGATGTCTCTCAAATTACAAGAGGAAACAAAATAACAATAAAACAAACAAAACAAACAAACAAACAAAACCCCAAACAAAACCACAGCTGAATTCTAGATCATATTTATGTGGATATCTATATTTTCATGGGGGAGGAGGGGAAATACATAGAAAAGATAATTAAGAATTTCTTCTGCAGGATATGCTCAGAAGTTCATTACTGTTTGATGGTATTCCATAAAGCTAATAACATGGAAAACCATATAAACAAACACAGTAATGAAATAAAATAGGTTTATAAATAGATGGTTTGCAGATTTTAATGTTTAGAGAAAGATTAAGAGCTAAGTACTGTTCCTTTCTAAAATTAAACAGTAAAATTTGGTTATTAATAAACTTTTTCAACTAAAAGTCTTGACATATTTTGTGAAAGCTGGATGCTAAATGTAAAGTAGTCATTATACTAACATCTCGTGAAAAATAGTACAATTTTGAACACTGCAACATTTTATCCAAAGTCATTGTTACTTAGTTCATTCTATTGGATGAGTTTGCTTATTTGGGGACTTAACATTGTTACTTTTAAGTAACAAAATAATCAGTGCACGGTCCCACTGGTCACATGCCTACTGGCAATATTGATGAGAGATAATTTTTTTTTTTTATAATGAAGCAACCTCCTACCTCAGTAGAACTACAAAGTTTACAGTAATGGTATTCATCTAACTTGATAAAAGAAATATTGGAACATTACATATTATCCTATGTAAATACACAGAGCTTATCTTTCAGGGAAGAAAAACTAATAAGCATGAATTTATCCATGCCTCCAGCCTGTTATTTATGTTTCTAAAGCCAGAGCTAGTAAAAAGTTCTAGGACATAGTGAAAATTTACTACTTTGCTAGCCAAATTTGAGAAAAGAGTTCAAGAGCTTTAAGAAATTAGAAAGGCACTTAATAAATAAATAAAATCTGAGTGAAACCAATAGCATCTACACTAAAAATAATAACCCTCAAATCACAGACATCAACATATTTCAGTATTTGAAATCTATCAGTATTAAATACTGTAGCATTGACTAGAGTCCATCAACTCAGTAGCTAGATCTGTGGTTGTAGAAATTAAACTTCTGTGGTATATTTGCTTCTACTCCTCCTGGGAATTCCTGTTAACATTAATTGGAGATATGTGTGCAGATCAGAATGAGAAGGAGCACCATGGTACAGAAAATAGAATGTTTGGACTTAAAAGGGAGGAAAATAAAATCCCTTTTAATAACATTAGGAGCTCCTCATTGCAAATTGGAAATTACAGACCAGATGTTTTAAAGATTTTACAGACTAAATGTAAACTAAAAATATCACCAGGATTCACACTAGCAAGGATACATATTATAAAAGGTTATTGGTTATTTTTAAAGTCTGTATGCAATTACAGAAAAGAACAAGAATTCCAATGTTTAAATAGGTCATTTAATTTCAGGTAATTTCTCTAGAGTTTTTTGGGGGGTTGCGGGCTTGGGAGTTTCTTTGTTTAGGGGTGGATTTTTTTGCTTCTTTTGTTTGTTTAGTGATGAATTTTGAGGGGAGAGAGTGCCTTGCTAATGCAGGAAAGAATTGGATAGTCTAGAGCTTTCCTTATTGCTTGTTACTTTGCTTTTCCATTTGCTTTCTGCACAGCTGCATCCTTTCCCTTCCTCTATGTTACACTAGTTTCAGAAGTTGAACCAACATCCTCTATGTATATCCTCAGTTACTTTAAAAAAAAATCCATTTCTTTAATAAAAGCAGACAAACATATATGTCAATGAGGAAAATGAATTAACTTAATATCTGTCTTTTTTAGGAACCACAGGTAAGTTTGATCATGTAGTTGACTTTTGCTAGTGAACTTGCCATTTTTGTCTTCCAGAAACACCTCTCTGTTCACTTTAGTCCTTCATTGAGTATACTGACAATCAATCCTTTTTGAAAGAATTCTGGCTTTCCAAAAAGCAAAATCTGCATATAGTTTGACGAGAAAACACAACCAGAGCACAGGCTTTGATTGAACTAAATTATGTAGAACAACACAAATTACTTTGCAATTTCAGAATTTATTAAATTGTCTGTCCAGTTAAAAATAAGTAAATTAAAATCAAAGCGTATTATTCTATATGTTTGTAATGAAACAAAGACTTTCTATCAATACCTGAGAGAAGTAGGACTCTAATACTCAAAAAATAAATGCCTTTTTCAGTGAATGTTACCGGAAGATACTGCAAACTTGATCAGAGAAAGTGTAGTGGTTAAAAAGTGACTGAACTTTGTCAATCAAAACTATCATTCTGGCTCTATTAATGCTAGTACAATTATTGTATTAAATATCAAAGAAGTATGCTTTTCCTGCTGCACATATGTACAGTCTGTAAATCAGGTATATTTGCATTTTTTTCCTACTTTTCTTTTTTCTATGAGAAGCTTTGAGATGAAGTATTGTAACTAGCAAGCAATCAAGCAATCACGATCTGGTTTGATTCTGACATTGACATTGATGTGATTGCTATATGCTATAAAATGCATAACGGATAATCAGTCTGTGATAATCACCATACAGAGAATGGCTTAGTGGGATGGTGTGGTAACACTCCCTAAAGATGAGATTACATCAGAGAAGGCTTATACCTCCTGCAAAATTAGAAGGTTGTTGACTGTCAAATATGGTTCAGGTGCATTGCCTAGGACAAGGTTTGCTTTCATGACTCAGCAATGCACAAAGATGATAATTTATGTCAAACATTCTCATACTGCCCCAATTGCAACTGCATAATGGAAATTTATTCACAGCCTGAACTTTAGCAGATACTGCATGGTATAGGCACAGGAGCAATAGTTCTGCCACTAAGCTACTGTTTCATTTCAAGGACAAACAAAAAAAAAAAAAGTTTCAAAGTGTTAGCAAATCATTAATTAAAAACAAACATTACTGATCTAGTTTCTAATCTCTTTATTAGTCTTCTTGTTGAACTAAATATATTATGTTTATTATATTAGTAATGTTCAGAATGGTGTTATTCCAACAGGTCTATAGATTTATTTTTTTTACATAAAGTTTGAAAGAACTTTTTTTTTTCAGTAACTTCCACATATTCCTTTAGATCCTACAGTGACAGAAAATCACTGTCTCTCACGGAGTTAAATGGCCTGTATTTTTTAATAAATGCTGTTTTTCTTTTACCTGTGCATAAATGTCTAGTTCATTGTTTTCCCACAGGAGTACATTTGCTAAACTTGAAACTGGGTCATCTTAAAATAATCCTGCACAGCAATGCAGTGATGGAGATTTTTTGATTATCTTTTTTTTTTTTTTTTCACAGAAGCAAGAATTTTGTTTCTTATAGTTAATAAACTGCTTGCATTTGTGTGCAGCTCAGCTGTTCAAAGGACATGCAGTGTTCATGAACTTTGATTCTGGCAAATATTTCTACATAAAACAGTAGGTAGAAAATTAAGTTAAAATGAGGGCATCTGTAGTCTTTGCTTGTGGCAAAAACTAAGACATTGATGTGCAACACAAACTGATTATTCCAATTTGCTCCAGTCATCATTGCTAAACTGTTAACCAATATCTTGTCTATCAATAAGTATTTGCACATAGCAATTGTAAAGACATCAGATTTATTCTTATATTTGAGACTTAAAACTTAGGGCTATCACAAATGTCATACTATTTTCAACTTGAACATTGTCCAAATAATAATAAAAAATGAAAATATTGCAGTAGCTAATCCTGGGCTCATAATCAGATTACATACTAAGCACAAACACCTTTGGATTCTTATGGACTGTTGGAATACTTGTAATAAACAAATACTATTTTATGTGTTTAATATTTGTTTGGATAAATACTAATTAAGGGGAATTGCACTTAATATTGCCCATTATTATTTGTCTCTATAAATTGCATCATAGTAGCTATTTCATATACTTCAGCAACTTTTTAGAATGGAATTCTGCAAAGATTTTTTGCTAGTATTTAGATTACTAATTATATCCAGCTCTAGAATTAAAAGCCCCTGAAACTAAAAAAATGAAGATCCATTGAAAATTCAAAAAGTCATTTTAAAGCTGCTAAGAGTCTGGCAAATTAAAAAAGAAACAAACAAACAACCTTCATGCTCACTAATTTTGCCTACTTTTCCCAAGTTAATTCAACCCTCCCCCTTTTTTTTTAATGCTTGCCCTATTTCTGTCTCAGTAATGTGTGAAATGAAGAACATACAAGGAAACATAAAAGCATCTATATCCTTTTGCCAAGTTTCAGGTATGTTCAGTCATAATACTACATTATCAACAATATCAAAATAATAAGCACATGTGATGGTGTATGTTCACAACTAGATCACATGATAACTGTTTTAATGAAAAAATCAAATGGACACACAATGAATAGAAAACAGAAATAGAGAAGAAAACACACAGTACAGATTAACTGTGGCAGTTCTAGGCTATGCCTTTAGAAATTAGCTGCAGATTTCAAGCAGAAAAGTAGGAAAATACAAATAATTGACTATTGGCTGTAAAAAGGAAAACAAAAGATTATTCTAAGCAAATTTCATTGGACAGAATATCTGATATAGAAGCAAGTGTTCTATAAAAATCTCACATATTTTACTTCCATCCCCATTCCTTCTTTAATTCTCTGGTCTGGCTGTTCTGCTGGGAGTATAATACCTTTGACCTTAAGATAAGACTAACACTGCTTTCTTCCAGCTTCTCTCTCTCTCTTTTTGGTACAAGGGAGTTTGGGAGGTTTTGGAGGGGACAGTGGAGCAGTTTCCCTGGCTGTAGATCCTTCTGAGGATGGAGAGGTTTGTCTTAAAGACATAGCTGAATTGAGACCATCACTGGATAGTGGAGATACAGGACAGGATACAGGTTCTGGTAGGGCAGCATTTAATGGAGGTGCTTCTGAACTTAAAGAAGTACTTAAGGGGAGTTGCAGCAGGATTATGGAGATAGCCACTTCAAGAAGATGAGACAGATGAGGATGGCGATGACCTTCAAACACCAAATGCATCCAGACAAGAAATTAGGCCAGTGAGAAAGAATTACATCAGACGAGAGAATGAACCAATTCTAGCCTGGCTTGATAGGTGTTTTGATTCAGGTGCACCAGTGTGCACCTGTAGTGGGAGCCTAGCCAGCATCTCAGCTTGGAACCCTCTCAAAAGATAGTAGAATAGCTAGACATCTAAGCAGGTGTCTTGATAAGTTTTCTCTGTGCACATGCCTTTTAGTGGCAGCTCTTTTGAGGTACCCATCCAGACATGACCTTCGATGGAATGCTAAACCTTAGAACACCATGGATGAGGGAATTAAGCATTTGAGAGAATTTGCTGTGAGAGAGGTGATCTATGGAGACCATGATACTCTGAATCCTAATGAAATTTGTGTGGGAACAGGTCTTGCTAAAAAGCTCATCAAACTTGCTCCTCCTAATTATGCTACCATTCTGGCAAGCAGAATTGTGGCAAGAAATTATGGTGGAATGCCTCCTACTGTTGGCCATTTCACTGACCAAATGAGACAAATGGAGGGTAGTCTGACATGTGTTTCTTTGGTTTCAGCCATTGAAACTCTCTCTGGTGAGATCTAGAATTGCATGAAAGAGCTGAAGGAGGAATTTAAAAACTCCATATCCAAATTGGCACAAGGAGATAATTCCAATTATTCTTCTTCCAGATGGATACAATTTTCAGCTGTTAGAAACAGACATCCTCTGAGAAGGCCATTCCAAAAGAGATCAAACCAAAACAGACCACAGAGGCAATCATGTGGGAGTATTTGGATAACTCTGCGTGATCAGTTTGGTGAGAACATGAACAGATGGGATGGTCAACCAACTTCTGATCTTTTCAGATTAAGGGAACTGCAGAGTGGCAGAGCCCAAGGTAGCAATACCAGAAGGGTAGCTGTTACTTCCTCAGTTTCCCAGAACAACTCTAATAGCTCCAACAATTATTCCAACTCTGACACCAGACGCTGTGCTACCTACACATGCAGATGTATTCCCCATAATTAAGGGTGTCCTGCCTCCCACAAGGGGGTGGAGAGGGATAATGGAGATAACAGAATCTATTGGGATGTGTGCATCCAGTGGCCTGGCACTTCAAAATTTCAGAAGTACAGGGCTTTGGTTGACACAGGAGCTCAGTGCACCATTATGCCATCAAATTATCCGGGATCAGAACCTCTAACTATTAAGGGAGTCACTGGTGGATCTCAAGAGTTGACTAAGATAGAAGTTGACAGAAGTTTAACTGGGAAAGAATCTGATTCTTCTGTTGGAAAGTCAGAATGCTGTCAGCAAAACTCATTCACCTTTCACCAGTCCAGTGTGGCCTGTGCAAAAGCAGAATGGAGACCGGCGTCTGACAGTCAACTTTCATGCCCTGAATGAAGTAACTCCATCTATGAGTGCAGCAGTACCAGACATTATAGAACTCCAGTATGAGCTGGAATCCAAGTAGGCCAGACATTGCTAATGCTATCGACTCTATTCCCCTAGCAGAGGAGTGCAGGCTTCAGTTTGCCTTCATCTGGAGAGGAGTACAGTACACTTATAGCAGATTGCCTCAAGGTTGGCTTCATAGTTCAAGCATCTGTCATGCAGTGATCCATGATGCTCTGGAGAAAGGTGGTGCTCCAGAACACATCCAGTTCATCGACGATATCATCATCTGGGGTAAAACTGCTAAAGAATTCTTCGAGAAAGGTAACAAAATCATTGACATTCTCCTGAATGCAGGTTTCTACAATAAGTGAGACAAGGTGAAAGGACCTGCCAGAGAGATCCAGTTTTTGGGAGTCCAGTGGCAGGATGGTGTGAGAGACTAAATCTTGTTTCTCTCGATGTGACTCAACAAAGATAAAATCACCTTTGCTGCTGGCCCAGACAATAGCTGATGTGTATCGGGCAGTGCCACTGGAACAACTCTCAGGAAGGTGCATAGATAACGATTGCTCATGAGACTGCAGCTGTCCTGGAAATGGGCAGAGGCCAATCGATACCCTCTGGAATATAGATACATAAAAACTATATAAAAGATCTGAGCAACTACTGGCTCACAAGAAGGAAAACACAGGAGAAGTAAAACATGGAATGAAAATAACTGGACAATGCCACTGAGAAGGAAAAGAGGAGAGAAGGAAAAGTCCAGGGAAATGCTGCTCTGAAGAAAAACAGAGAGAATACCAGAAGTGAAAAATGACAGAGACATCATCATGTAGCCTGGAATTATCATAGTATCATAGAATCAGTCAGGGTTGGAAGGGACCATAAGGATCATCTAGTTCCAACCCCCCTGCCATGGGCAGGGACACCTCACCCTAGATCAGGCTGGCCAGAGCCTCATCCAGCTTGGACTTAAACACCTCCACGGACGAGGTCTCAACCACCTCCCTGGATAACCCATTCCAGGGTTTCACCACTCTCATGGTGAAGAACTTCCTCCACACATCCAGCCTGTATCTCCCCACCTCCAGCTTCATTCCATTCCCCCTAGTCCTATCACTAACTGATAGCCTGAGAAGTCCCTCCCCAGCCTTCTTGTAGGCCATCGTCAGATACTGGAAGGCCACAATCAGGTCACCTCGGAGCCTTCTCTTCTCCAGACTGAACAGCCCCAACTCCTTCAGTCTGTCCTCAGAGGAGAGGTGCTCCAGCCCTCTGATCATCCTCGTGGCCCTTCTCTGGACACATTCCAGCACATCCAGATCCCTCTTGTAATAGGGGCTCCAGAACTGGACACAGCAATCCAGGTGGGGTCTCACCAGAGCAAAGTAGAGGGGGAGAATCACCTCCCTTGACCTGCTGGCCACACTTCTCCTGATGCAGCCCAGGATCTGATTGGCTTTCCGGGCTGCAAGTGCACACTGAGAGCTCATGTGGAGCTTCTCGTCCACCAGCACCCCCAAGTCTCTCTCCTCAGGGCTGCTCTCCAGCCAGACACTGCCCAGCCTGGATTTGTGCCTGGCATTGCCTCGACCCAGATGCAGGACCCTGCACTTGGTCTTGTTGAAGCTCATGAGGTTGGCTTGTGCCCACCTCTCCAGCCTGTCAGGGTCTCTCTAGATGGCATCCCTTCCCTCCAGCGTGTCTGCTGCACCACACAGCTTGGTGTCATCAGCAAACTTGCTGAGGGTGCACTCAATGCCACTGTCCATCTTTGTCATCTACAAAGATGTTGAACAAGACTGGTCCCAGGACTGATCCCTGAGGGACTCCGCTTGTCACTGGCCTCTACTGGGACATGGACCCATTGACAGCCACTCTTTGGGTGCGGCCATCAAGCCAGTTCTTTATCCATCTAGTGGTCTACCCATCAACCCCATGTTTCACCAGCTTGGAGACCAGAATGTGGTGCAGGACAGTGTCAAAGGCTTTGCTCAGGTCCAGGTAAACAACATCAGTTGCTCGCCCCTCATCTATTAATGTTGTCACCTGTTCATAAAAGGCCACCAGGTTTGTCAGGCAGGATTTGCCCTTGGTGAAGCCATGCTGACTCTTCCAAATCACCTCCTCACTATTCTTCTGAGTCAGTAGTGCCTCCAGGAGGACCTGCTCCATGATCTTTCTGGGCACAGAGGTAAGACTGACTGGCCTGTAATTCCCTGGTTCCTCCTTCTTACACTTTTTTAAAAAGGGAGCAATGTTTGCCCTTTTCCAGTCTGTGGGGACTGCCCCAGACTGCCATGACTTTTGAAATAGAATAGAGAGGGGCTTAGCAACCTCATCTGCCAGTTCTCTCAGCACCCGTGGGTGTATCCCGTCGGGTCCCATGGACTTGAACACTTTCAGGTTCTTCAGGTGATCACGAACCTGATCTTCACTTATGAAGGGCAGTTCTTCCTCCCGGTCCCTGCCATTCTCTTCCATGACTCCAGGAGTGTGGCTGGATGCCCTTGCAGTGAAGACTGAGGTAAAGAAGTCATTGAGAACCTCAGCCTTTTCCACATCACTTGGGACCAATTCACCAGTTTCCTTTCTGAGGGGGCCCACACCTTCCCTAGTCTTTTTCTTGCTATTAATATACCTGTAGAAATTCTTAGTGTTCTCTTTAACCTCCCTGGCTAGATTCAAGAAGAAGCAGAAGAAGCAGACCAAGAGGAACCCTCTCTCTGTGTCCTAAGTTCTGCCTGCTGCAACTCATGGAGCTGAAGAGGCTGCTCAGAGGACAATTCTTCTGCAGCCAAAGCTACAGCACCTTTCCTCCACAGACTCCATCTGCCTTGGGGGTGAGGGGTGTGGTAATGTAATTCCTGTCCTCTTCTCTCTCTCTTCTCTCTCTCCCTCTCTGTTTTCACTCTTCCCTTCTGATCCATCCACTTTTTTGTGTAATAGTCTAGCTGTTTATATCTTGGCATTGTTTGTGCCTCTAATTTCATAGCATGGGAATATTCAAAAGAACTGAGTCTCTTTCCCTCTCCAGATCGAGAGAGATGGTCACCGTCACATTCCAGTGGATGTGGTAAACAGTCTACCATGGCAAATCCCATGAACAAGAAAGAAACTCTATGTTTCTTGGGTATAGTGGGATTTTGGAGATATCACATTCCTGGATACAGGCAGGTTATTAAACCTCTGTATGATGTGAGTCAAAGGAGAAACAGTTTCCAGTGGGGACTTTAACAACAAGCAGTCTTTGACCAGATAAAACAAGAAGTAGTCCAAGCAATGGGTCTGGGACCTGTCCAAGCTGGTCCAGTCATTAAGAACATTTTGTACACGGCTGCAAGTGACAATGGTCCAACCTGGTGCTTTTGGCAAAGAGCTCCAGGTGAGACACGTGGACATCCTCTTCATTTCTGGAGAGGAGTTTACAGAGGCTCAGAGGCAAATTATACTCCAACAGAGAAAGAGATTCTAGCTGCCTATGAAGGAGTAAAAGCTGCTTCTGAAGTAATTGGAACCAAGTCACAACTTCTTTTAGCTCCTAGATTGCCAGTTTTTAATTGGATGTTCAAAGGTAAAGGTTCTACACCACATCATGCCACAGATGCCATATGGTCCAAGTGGATGGCTCTGATAACACAGAGTTCAAATGGGAAATCTTGGTCTGGTGGAGGTGATCACAAATTGGCCAGAAGGCACTAACTGTACAAAAACTTCAGAGGAGAGTGTAACTCGTGCTGAGAAAGCTCCTCCTTACAATGACCTTTCTGTTGATGAAAAGAAATATGTTTTGTTCACTGACAGTTCCTGTCGTCTGGTTGGAAAGAAGTGGAGATGGAAGTCTGCAGTGTGGAGTCCAACACACTGAGTTGAAGAGGTAAGAGACTGAGAAGCCTAATCCAGTCAATTTGCAGAGGTAAAAGCTGTCCAGCTAGCTCTTGGCGTACCTGAACATGAGAGACGGCCAAAGCTTTATCTCTACACTGACTCATGGATGGTAGTCAATGTTCTGTGGGGTGGGCTAAAGGGTCTGGAAAAAGAATGGCTGGCAGAGGAAAGGAAAGCCTACTTGGGCAGCTGATCTGTGGCAGGACATTGCTGTTTGCATTGAGAGAATTCCAGGTTAGGTGAGACACACTGATGCTCACATTCCTAAGAGCAAAGCTACTGAGGAACAACACCACAACCATCAGGCAGATCTAGCTGCAAGAGTTTCTCAAGTAGACATGGACTCTGATCTTGATCTTGACTGGAAACACTGAGATGAGATGTTCTTAGCTCAGTGGGCTCATGATTTGTCAGGACACCAAGGTAGAGATGCAACCTACCAGCAGGCTTGTGACAGATCCCTAGACATTTCCATGGATGCTATCACACAAGTCATCCATGGCTGTGACATTTGTGCTGCTATTTAGCAGGCAAAGCAAATAAACCCTTGTGGTACGGTGACTGATGGTCCAAGTACAAGTATAAGTATGGTGAGGCCACCAGATTGACTATATCCTCTACTTCATTCTTGATCTGGTAAGCAATATGTGCTTACTATAGAAGAGGCAAACTCTGGATGGTTGGAAACTTATCCATTTCCACATGCAACTGCATGCAACACCATTCTTGGTCTGGAGAGACAAGTCCTATGGAGACACAGAACTCCAGAGGGGATTGAGTCAGACAATGGAAGTCACTTCAAAAACAATCTTGTAAAGAACTGGGCCAAAGTGCACGGCATCGAGTGGATATTCCACATTCCCTACTATGAGCCAGCTGCAGGGAAGACTGAATGCTACAAGGGTTTGCTGAAGACCACTCTCAAAGCCATTGGGGGTGGATCTTTAAAAATCTGGCAGAAACATCTACCACAAGCAACCTGGCTGATAAATAGTAGAGGTTCAGTAAGTTGAGCTGGACCAGCACACTCAGATTTGCTATGACAGGTAGAAGGTGATAGAACTGCTGTTGTTAGCGAAAAGAATCTGTCAAGCAAAACTGTTTGGATATTTTCTCCTTCACGAGAGGCTAAATCTATCTGAGGGGTGTTTTCTGCTGAAGGTCCTGGTCACACTTACTGGGTGATGCAAGAGAATGGTGAAATTCAGTGTATTCCACAAAGAAATCTAACTTTAGCTGAGAGAGTTTAAATGAGGAGTGTTGTACAGATACAACATCATGCCCAAAGGAAGAATCCATGAGGAATCTCCAGTGCATGAAACCCTAAGAACCCTGAGAACCCTGAGTCAACTGAGGGTCCCTGTTCCTTTTTTTCATTTTGTCTGCGGAGAGGCAAACTCTTTTCTGTTTTCCTTTTTCCTGGCTTTTGGACTTCTGAATCATCTACATCTGAGGACAGCCAGAATGGACTATGAACTTTACTTACAAACCACAGATATTGTTTTAGATTAGATGAATAGTACCAACAGCCAATGAAATTGTTTAGAAGGGGTGGATTGTGGCAGTTTTAGGCTATGCCTTTAAAAATTAGCTGCAGATTTCGAGCAGAATAGTATAAATAATTAACTATTGGGTGTAAAAAGGAAAAAGAAAAGATTATTCTAAATTAATTTAATTGGACAGAATATCTGGTATAGAAGTAAGTGTTCTATAAACATCTCACACATTTTACTTCCATCCCCATTCCTTCCTTTTTTCTCTGGTCTGGCTGTTCTGCTGGGAGGATAATGCCTTTGACCTTAAGCTAACACTAACACTGCTTTCTTCCAGCTTCTCTCGCTCTCTTTTTGGTACAATGGGGTTTGGGAGGTCTTGGGGGGAACAGTGGAGCAGTTTCCATGGTTGTTTTGACCGAGGGTGTTGCAGAATGGCTTAAATCTAAGGGACATGACTCTGTGGAACAGCTACTTGAGCAGAATGTGTAGGCCTTACTCCATCTTGTTGTTTACTGCTCATAGTTAGCTGACTTGCTGAAGCAGCAAGGTCACTATGGCCTCGTAGCTGTTCTCGCAGCTGTGTGTTGGTAAGATAACTGGATGGGAAAGGGACAGCTAGGTAAGATAATTGGATGGGAAAGGAAGAGCTAGTGAGAAGGGAGTTTTCTTGGAATGTACACAGAGCCTTTGATATTGTACACAGACCTAATTGCAGGTGGGCTGGATATTATAATGCTGCCTTCAGTCAGAGACCAATAGACTAGTGACGCTTGTGCATATTTAGCTGAGGTGCTATATAAGCTGTGTATCCGGGCAATAAAGTTGAAGCGTGCTTATCAATCACATTGATTGCTGCTGTCTTCCCTCGCCGCTCTCCGATATCTGGCGCCCGAGAACAGGGACAGACGATCCAGTGGGGTAAGGGAGAGAACCCCCGACGCGGGATAGGAGGCCTGCGGAGACCTTCTTGCGGTCGGGGTGGTGGCGAGCCCGGAAAAGCATCGATTAGCAGCGAATCGAGGGACAAAAGTGCGACTCAACGCTGGCGTAGGGAGTTCGTACCGTGCCTGAGCTGGGTTTCCTGAATTGGAATTAAGCTCGCCGTCCGGGTAAGGGCTGCTACTCAACTTCCACGGGTTTTGGAAGGCTGCACACTAAGGGATGGAAAGCGAAGTAGCCCTTAACTTATTTTTAAGTTTCCTTGAGAAATGCAGTGTAGAGGATGTGGATTTAGAGAAGCATCCTGAACATTTAATACAGTTTGGTAGGGAGAATGGTTTTTTCAAGTCGTCAGAAGATGTGTTTAGTGTTGATGTATTGGAGAGAATATGGAAACAAACTGTGGGACTTGATCATAGATGGTGACAAAAGTGCCGTAAAGCTGCAAAAGCGGCCGGGGAGAGGCACGGCGAAGTACTCCACGAAACAGAAAAAGCTGTGCTAAACGCCCTCCAAACTGTCCTCTCCGAGAGAGGTATTACTGACAATTCTGGCATTTTGAACGGACTAACTATCCTCTCCGTGAGAGGTATTGCTGAGATTACTGGGATTTTGAAAGGGCTGTTAGCATGGGCCCGGAATCATGATTTTATCCCCAGAGCAACCGAAGCTTTTACTACCGAAGCACGGGACAAAACTAGAGCCCAGCTGTGGGATGAGGTGCTAAACACCAGCCACCATCCCAGCAGGGAGGAAGCGATAAAAAGGCAGCGAAACTTGTGGTTCAGCGTGTTTGATCCCATTCATCAACATCTCCTTCTAATATCGCCAACGACAGCTCAGATTCGGAAGAGATAACACCGACGCTGAGAAATCAAACAGTGCCAACTTTGTTTCACAGTCCTTCTTAGAAAAACGGAGAGCTTGGAGGCTCGCGGTTACGGCATTCTTACGACCGCACCCCTTCCGCGAGCCCCGACGGCCCCCACGGGCACCGACGGCTCCGACCGAGGCGGCACCGACCGACGCACCACTGACACCGGCAGCACGGACTGTAGCGGCCCCCACGGTGGCCCCCATGGCAGCAGCCACGGCAGCGGCCCCAGCGGCCGTCCCCATGGCGGCGGCCCGGCGGCGGCCCGGCAGCGGCCAGCACCAGCGGTCACCTCACCATCCCCCCGCCTCCCTACGCCCCAGACATTGTCAGCAGAAAACATCACTACGACGGAGGCTACAATCGAATTCCGATGGGACGATAGTGTAAGGGATCGGGAGGTGGGAGGGACGGGGAACTGTCCTGCTGCGCCGCTGGAAAGGTATTGTGAGAAATGCAGTAATAGAAGGGGAATCTGTAGATTTTCCTGTACATGCACTTCCTGTGGTATTATTCTGGCATTTGACAATGCTAACGTAAAAAAAAGCTAAACAGGTTCTCAGCATTTTACCAATAGGTCATTCTTGAGTCCACAAAATGTTGTTGTCGAGTCCCATCAACACGGTCCTCTGGGTCACCAACCCTGTGCTCTGTTAATTGGCAGATCGTCTTCCTCTAGACAGGGCATCCTTATAATTCCTGTTTCAATAGATTCTGATTATGATTGGGCTAAGAAAGTTATGCTCTATAGCATTACCCCCTTCTGTTAGCACTCTTGTTGGGACAGAAATTGTTCAGCTAATACCATTTGAGTCCTGAGTGCCTAAAACTTTTAACAGGATTTGAGGATAAGAAGGCTAAGGGAAAATTAGAACAGATTGTGACTATCAGGAGCTGATATCACTATTGTATCTCGTCATAAATGAAATGGTCTCGAGTTTAAAAGGTTTAAAGGGTTTTAAATGTATCCAAACAATCTGGGTCAGCAAAGAGCCAGTGCAATTAGCTTTTACGACGGCAAATCAATCACTGTAAGACCGTACGTGTTAACCCTTCCAGTTACTCTATTGGGTTGAGACACCTTAAGTTAGCTAGGAGCAAAACTTGTTTCTGTTCCTTTTCTGTAGCGGCTACTGGTCAGCAACCAACCCTCAAATTAAAATGGAAAACAGCTAATCCAGTATGGGTGGAGCAGTGGTCGCTCAGGCATGATAGGCTGCAAGTTGTTAGGACCCTTACCGCAGAAACAATTGCAACTACTGCACACCTTGCCCCCCCTCGTCTCTTTTCTTGTACGACTCTAGTCTACCAAAGCTCTGTTCTGATTTAAAGCAACAGTGCTAATTTCATAATTTCTGATTGTAATGTCTTTTAGAGTTTGGTTATTTAGAGTTTTGTTAAGTTTTCCTAGTAAGCATAATGAATAGTAAGCATTTGGTATTTACAGGTACTTAGTACATAGTAATTGTAGCAAGGTATAAGGAATTAGTAATGAGTTCACATTGTCAGATTTCTTACGGTTTGAACCTTCTTAGTTGTGTGCCTAGGCATTTCAAAGGAGCTCCATGTAATATAGTTAAGGTTTGTAGTAAATAGTAATATAGTTAAGGTTTGTAGTAAATAGCTATTAATTTTTTAAAGTATTCCTTAGCTAATGTGTAGAACAATCAAGACTACGAGGAAACAGCATTTCCCATGAAGTTGAACATCGATCACAATAACTGTTCTGATAATCTGGGATCAAAAGCATCGATCAGAAGAAGTACCACAGCACTCTGTGAATTTGGACTGAATATTATGGTTGGTTGATTGTTGTGTGATTAGAGAAAATGTTCATATGAACTTATATGTTATCTCACCAGTTTGTTATAATATTACACACTTAGAGGGAAAATCAAAATTCATTATAACACAACATGCATTTTCATTTTAGGTTGGAGACTGCAACAAACACATGCATGCCAAAAAGGAAAAAAAAAAAAAAAAAAAAGAAAAAAAAAAAAAGGGGAAAAAAAAAGAAAAAAAAAAAGGAAAAAAAAAAAGGGAAAAAGGGGGGAAAGAGAGAACACCCCATAGCAAAGAAGTTTTTTAATGGTACCAACAAGAAATAGTTAGTTCATGTCAACACCTAGAAACATAAACTTTGCAAAGTGCTGCAACCCTCTCACCACAAGACAGCACGAATGCGGCACGGCTGTCATGAGGTGACGGTCAGCAGGGCTGCCTAGCGCTGACCTCAACGCCTGTCACAATAATCCAAGATGTCAACAGAAAGTATCTAATTTATAACTGAGTGTCATGACTGTTTAACTGTTGTGTGAACATTAAGAGATCAGTATTACTAGGATGAGCAAAAAACACATTATTATGTGTAATTTTCTATTGGGTAAAGCAATGAAGCCATTTTGCTCTTGCTGGTTGCCCGCGAGTTTTCTGTCTGTGAAGCTAGAGCCTGGCCAGATCTACCTTTACAGATTAAAGAAATCTTGCTACCATTAAACAATTCATGATTTTTGACCATCCTAGAGAAAATAAAGATGCAACATACCACTAAAGCAGATTGTAAAAGACAGTGCTAAGAATTGCATTTGTGTCTTAATCTCTGTGTGTATTGTGTTCAGGCATAATCAAGTCTTCTCTGTCAATAAGAAGAGTGAAATGTGAAGATCGGAACTATTACGACCTGAGTTCTTTACAATGTTTGCTATTTTTGACCATGTATTATGCCAACTCTGCTAGAATATTTTAATTAGCTGAACTTAAGCATTGTGTCTTGTATGGGTTACATCAGTCTGTTAGACATGCTGTGTTATAAAACTTTTGCTTTTGCTGTACAGCTTAGCTTGAACTCGCTTGCTTCTGTGTATGCAAGAGTATCTTGTATGGGATGAGAACAACTCCCATGAGCAGAGTGCTCACAAAAACAAAAAGGGGAATTTGTGGCAATGCCGGTGACGAGCAGTGTGAGCAATCTGGCAGTGTAGGCTTTGAGCCTGACATGGTGGTAGGCCATGCTCAGCATAAGTGCAAAAGTTGCTATCAGTGTAGCAAAACAGTGCTGTGCCTGCACCGTGTAACTAAAGCAGGACACTGGTAGCTACAAAGACAGCAAGTTATCTTGTTGGTCAGCTAAACAGGCTAATGTTACTACTGTAATTTTAGATCAGTTGCTTTTAGATCAAATTAGTTTAAGGCATGCATATTTACAGAATAGAGCTGCTGTGATTTTTTGCTTTTACCTAATGGTCATGGCTGTGAGGATTTCGAAGGCATGTGTTGTTTTAATTTGTCTGATCACAGTCAATCAATTTATAAAAGGATTGCTTGGTTGGAAAATCATACTCAATCAATTGTTAAAAATGTAAATCCTTTGATCAATGGTTTCAATCTTGGTTTGGAAATATGTCTCCTTGGTTATTAGGTCTGCTTAAAGAAGGTTTACGCTGGATTGGTATTGTTCTGTTGATATTGCTTGTTTTGCATATTGCATATGGATGTATTATGTGAAGTGTAAATGAGGTAACATCTCGAGCTTTTCTTGTACAAAAGAAAAAGGGGGAATTGTTGTAGAATGGCTTAAATCTAAGGGACATGACTCTGTGGAACAGCTACTTGAGCAGAATGTGTAGGCCTTACTCCATCTGTTGTTTACTGCTCATAGTTAGCTGACTTGCTGAAGCAGCAAGGTCACTATGGCCTCGTAGCTGTTCTCGCAGCTGTGTGTTTGTAAGATAACTGGATGGGAAAGGGACAGCTAGGTAAGATAATTGGATGGGAAAGGAAGAGCTAGTGAGAAGGGAGTTTTCTTGGAATGTACACAGAGCCTTTGATATTGTACACAGACCTAATTGCAGGTGGGCTGGATATTATAATGCTGCCTTCAGTCAGAGACCATAGAGATAGTGACGCTTGTGCATATTTAGCTGAGGTGCTATATAAGCTGTGTATCCGGGCAATAAAGTTGAAGCGTGCTTATCAATCACATTGATTGCTGCTGTCTTCCCTCGCCGCTCCCCGATACGAGGGTGTTTCCATGTTATTTTTCTGATTGTAAATACCTGTATAATATGGTAAATACTGTATATTTTGTATATATTCATTGCATTCCATTGTAGAGTGTAGTTTTTGCTTTGTAAATATGTTGAAGAACAGCTTAAAGAGAGAGGGCACGGACCCCTAGAAGCACTGCACAACCCAGGCTTTGATGGTGATCAAGTAAATAAGTATGTAAATAAGTTGGTAAGTTTGGGCTGTTAGCATAACTATAGGCTGAGCTGGCTATCAGTCAGCAAGCCTTCAAGGATGGTCTGTCCTTAAGAACTTGGTAAACAAACTGCACTGAAAGACAACAGGTGGGGGCCACTGTGAAAGACCACAGGGGGGAGGAGTATGTAATCAGGACCTTTTATATTAGAACCAATAAGATTGCGCCGGGCAGGCCCATGTTGGTTATAAAGTCTGATGGAAACGAAAATAAAGTGGCACTTGTTTTATCACTCATATTGAGTTGGTCTCATGTCCGAGCCGCGGGAAAAATTCCCTCCGTCAACATAAATACAGCTTCCATTTGCTTCCAACTGAGCTGTTGTGCTTAGTTAATGTGAATGGGAAACTGCAACCCACCACACTAACAAAATTTAAAAAAAAAAATCAAGCACACATGACACATGCATACACTTTGAAAAAAATTTATTTCAGACTTCAGTTAATATATAGTGCCTCTGAATGTGGGAACACAAAGATTTGCAGGTTTGGGGATTAAACAGAAATCAAAGAGCCAAAATTAAGAAGACAAAACTGTTGAACTGGAATTTGGGGTTTTTTTGCTGCAAAGCCTTGACACTGAAATGAAAGATGAAATAGCTGTCTGTTGTAAAATGCACTGAACCATAAGAGAGATTAAGAGAACTGAGTAGGTAAAAGTCACACAATCTTTCAAAAAAAAAAAAAACAGCTGTTTTTTCTTGATGAGGGGGAGAAGGTGATGAGTACCAAAATAACAATTGTTAATTTTTTTCTGTGACTATTAATCCTTTGAAAAGTCTAAATCCACTGAGTGAATGACAAGTGGGCAGTTATCTATAAGACAAACTCAGTATAGGTGTAGTTAATTTTTCTACTGACTGATACTGCTATGAACGCAAATCTGTCGTCTTAAATAGCTTTAGTATCAGTGTCACAACAAAATAGAAAATTTTAACCAGGACAAATTCACCGGTATGCTGTACACATTACATAAAAAGTACCCCCAAAATGAACCAAGATTGCTATTTCAAGCACTTTGAAAATAATGCTCAGTGAGAAATGTCTCTCTGCTGCTCATCAACTGTTAATGATCAGTTATCAATGACTCTGGTAAAAAAAAAATCCAAAATGTTAAGACTATCCTAAAAAACAAACAACTGGGGGGATTCATCAAGGGTACAGAGGTTGAAATGAAACAATTGCTCTTAAACTCTAGAATATGTCACATACTTATGTTGAACTATTTTTTGGTAGGAATTTCTCACCTCTGCCCAGTTCAGGTGATAAATTTAAGCCTGACTCCAACATTTTGAGTCTTCACTTGCTAGAATATTACACAACAACAACCCCCATGCAGAGCTACAGGCTGGGGTCGGAGTGGCTGGAGAGCTCCCAAACAGAGAGGGACCTGGGGGTGCTGATTGACAGCTGCCTGAACATGAGCCAGCAGTGTGCCCAGGTGGCCAAGAAGGCCAACGGCATCCTGGCCTGCATTAGGAAGAGTGTGGCCAGCAGGAGCAGGGAGGTCATTGTGCCCTAGTACTCTGCTTTGGTTAGGCCACACCTTGAGTACTGTGTCCAGTTCTGGGCCCTTCAGTTAAAGAAGGACATTGAGACACTTGAATGTGTCCAGAGAAGGGCAACGAGGCTGGTGAGAGGCCTTGAGCACAAGCCCTATGAGGAGAGGCTGAGGGAGCTGGGATTGTTTAGCTTGGAGAAGAGGAGGCTCAGCGGTGACCTCATTGCCCTCTACAACTACCTGAAGGGTGGTTGAAGCCAGGAAGGGGTTGGCCTCTTCTCCCTAGCAACCAGCACCAGAACAAGGGGACAGAGTCTCAAGCTGTACCAGGGGAAGTTTAGGCTCGAGGTGAGGAGAAAGTTCTTCACCGAGAGAGTCATTTGTCATTGGAATGGGCTGCCCAGGGAGGTGGCGGAGTCACCGACCCTGGAGGTGTTCAATAGAGGATTGGACATGGCACTTGGTGCCATGTCTAGTCATGGGGTCTGTGGTGACAGGTTGGACTCGATGATCTTCGAGGTCTCTTCCAACCTTAGCGATACTGTGATACAGTGATACAAGTCGTTCTTGAATGCTTGCACACAGCTCCTTACTCTTCAATATTTTGCTCTTCTTGTTTCACTTTCTGCTTTACAAATGGCAGGAAAGGGCTAACAGAATAGAAATGACAGTCTGCTCTTGAATATCTAGATTGAAATTCACTTGTTCATAAATTAGTTGCTAAATAGCTTTAAATTTATATTGATTTTTTACCATAATTTTTATAAAGAATTGCTACATTTTATCCAGCAAGTATGAGAACACTGTAAGAACATTCTTTTATCTCTATTTTATTTTCCTTGAGCTAATTATTGTAAGTAAAGGACTTACTGTTGCAACTTTAAAAAGAAAAAAAACCCCAAAACAAAACCAACAGCAACAAATAAAAACACCCAAACCAAACAATGTGACATGGATGACTCTGTCCTGGTTGTTTAAATTTCATGAAGCTTTAGCTTACTGTAATAGCAAGTATCACATGCTGTATTGCCTATATATGCTGGTAGCTGAAACCTGACCTTGTTGAAAAAGCCCAACTGAAACCAAAAATAAACCACCAAAGTGTGAAAACAGAACACAAGAATAAAAATATTGTAAATTAGTGAAAATAACAGCAATAAAAAAAACACCAAATCAGAAAATATGTGACTAATGATGGAGAGTTATATAAAAAGAATTATATGTATATTAAAAAAAAAAAGTGTGAAAAATGCAGTCCTTTACCATGAAAGAAAACTCATATTGTACACATAAGATATCTCAAAGGCTTGCTCTCACTAAAATATTTTTCAGAGTATGAGAAAATTAAATACAGGATTTCAGAAGAAAATATACCCAGGCTACTTTTATTCTAGTATCTTCTTTCTTTATATAGTTTTTTGATACCTAGGGAAACCTCAAAAAATGCTAAATAAATTGCATAAAATGTAAGTGATTGTAATACAGCAGTGTCCTTCACACTATACTAGCCACATTATTAGTACAAAACCCTTTATTCCACAAGGTACTGAAGAAAACGGTCAACTAAAACATGACACCTATAATACTCTGTTAAGACATAGGCAGTTCACAAGAGTCCAGGAGTAATAGCATACCTCAAAATATTTCCACAGAAGTTTAGGGAATAAAAGTAAAGGATCTGAATTAAGTTTAGAAGGCACACTATACTCATTGAAAGACATAACATAGAGTTAAATTGTGATTGACTCCTTTGGGAATGCAAAACTGGGTTGGAGAGCAGTAAGCAAAAATAACCTTTCTACAGCTCAGTTTAACATTTCCTCTCTTTAAGGAAAATTAAAAAAAAAAAATAGCTCAAACCATCAAAAAGACAGAAGTGCTGATTCAGTCTTGGAGTGTACACTGAAATCTCAGCAGTCACTCATGTTTTGGGAGCAGAGAATACAGAATTTTCCAATGACTCATGAGGAACTATTTAAGTGGCTCTCCCAGTGTTGCATGTACATTTATCTTTAGAAGAAGCACAAAAGTGTTCTGATGAGGGTCAGTAATATACATACCATCATAGTCATTATTCCATGTCCGCACAGAGTGAATGCCTCACAGATCTACTACTGATTAGCCTCAAATGGCTAAATTTGCTGTCTAGGATAGCTAAAGAAAATTAATGTCTTAATTTTATATGACAGAAAAACTTGCACTGTTTAACTGGGACACCTTTGATGGCACAAAATTAGTCAAAGGAAAAAACAATGTAAAGTAGAGCAAAGTGTTTGTGATATTCCGGTAGCTGAAATCTCAAAGTTCTTTGTATTATTCCCCCTTTTACAGAACTCAAATTCAGGGATGCACTTACCTGACTGCACAAGAAAAGACTGGATGCATTTTCCTCCTATATGTCTCCAATTAACTGCTTGAATTTGAAAACTTTTGCAGCAAAGTGCCTGGCTCTTTCTGCCTCTTGTTCTCCAGCAGAATAATAGAAAAAGAATCTCAGATATCTGAATCCTCCTAAGTACTGTAACCTTTATGCAATTTCTTTTAGAACTGAGCTGCTAAGCTTCATTTTCAGGAGCAAAATTATGCACTGTTATCCAAATGAATTAGCTCAGTTGTGTTAGTTCTCACTTGGGTGTAGTGCAACCAGATGACAATGTTTCAAATGTGTTAACTTGTGTCAAAACAGTGTTGAAGAGATTTTTGATACCAAAGGAGCTAACAAAACAACTTTTTGCCAATATTTTGCTCAAAATACAGACCTCAACAATAGAAAAATTCCAAGTATATTAGTATTTGTCTGAAGAAGCACTCGCTATTCAAATACATGTATGCAAACTAGCCCACAAACATTTTGTGCAAGTTCTCAAAGTTATGTCAGTGCCATTGCTCACAAATTTCTCAGTGGAAACTAGCACTCACTTAAATATGCACAAAACAGCTTGCAAAAAGTCTCTGTTTGCAAGCTACATTTCCACTTTTCAACTTTCATTAAGTGAAGAAGCATATCCTAGAGTTATTACACGAAGTGACATATGAGTACAACAAGTAATGTAGGGGATTGTTTAAGCTGCTGGAACTATTGTAAACAGAAGCCATAAATCCTTGTAATGCCTGTGTATGCAAGACATCAGTATCAATAAACAATAACAAAATCAGTATTAAAATATGCTCAGAGTAGGTAACAAGTAAAATCTAAAATAGTTATATTGAAAGGTGGAACAATGACTAGTAAACTACTAACCCAGTCTCTTTTGTTTCAGACAAAAAAGCTCTTATGCTTCACAAGGGTACCAGTACTTACTATTTATAACAACATATTTATCAGGTTGGTTATTTTATCCTCTGTATCTCAGAATCACTTTCAAAGAAAAAATCAACTTGATTTAAAAAATCAATAAATATAGGTTTTAATCAAAATTACCCTTTTCACGCTGTTACTGAAGTCATGAAAATTTGTTAATATTCCTGAAGTCTCATTTCAAAACACAATTTTAAGGAGAATGGAGCACAGGCAAGGCAAATTGTTTCTTTCTGATGCAATGTATGAAACCTAAACAAGGAAATTTACTTACATGCAACCTGGTCTATTGTTTGATCTTGAATTCATTGGAAAACAGCAATCATATGCTTTAATAGCCTGCTTTGTTATAAATATTTAGTAAAATGTTTCACTTTCAAGCAAATACATTAAATTAAAAAGGAGGATTAAAAATTGTTTTCCTGGTACCGAAGTACAGTGGAGCTAGCTGGTTTCTGTGCACACAAACAGGATTATTCCCTTCAATATTTAGAAGAAAAAAAACACAACTACTTAGTTAAATGTATGGCATAGGGAGTGAATTTTTTTTAAGTGATTTTATGAAGCAGAACATACTAACTATAGAGCAAGTAAGAATTAGGCCATCCTCCACTTACAGACGTTTTTCTTTGGGAGCCTGCTTTTTTTTTTTTACCCTTTCAACATTTCCTTCACACCTTTCTGGTTTCAGTCAAACAGCTAACAATCTGTGATTTTTTTTTTCTTCAAGTTTGTATAGTTTATTTCTGTGATATTTGCAAGAATTAATTGCTGATGACAGCTTTCTCCTCTGTTGGCATAAAGAAAATATTAAAAAAGAAAGTTTCCATTTCTGGTAATAGAATTTAAACAAGAACAAAAGAAAAAAAGACTTATTCTTATCATTAGTTACTGAAATACACTTTTATTTTCTGTGGTTATATCTTCACAAAACAGAGAGTAGTTTAGGAAGGAAGGAAGGAAGGAAGGAAGGAAGGAAGGAAGGAAGGAAGGAAGGAAGGAAGGAAGGAAGGAAGGAAGGAAGGAAGGAAGGAAGGAAGGAAGGAAGGAAGGAAGGAAGGAAGGAAGGAAGGAAGGAAGGGAGGAAAGAAGGAAGGAAGGAAGGAGGGAAGGGTAGGCAGCAAATTGGCATCTTAGATACCTATTCTGTTATTTGATTCTGTCTTGGTTGACAACTGCATGTTGATATATGTAATTTTAAACCTAATATGAAGCTCATACACTCTTGGAAGCCATTCCACCTCAAAGTTTATACAGCTTCATCTATGTGCAACTTCACCATTACCTTAGACACTGAAAACATAACAAAAAATAATGAAATGGGTTTGCTCCTGTGGTTTACACCACCTCACCAAAAAAATCAGGACCTTTTAAATGTTACTGATGTGTCAGAGATCTTCTGTAGAAAGTGCTTAAACCAACACGACATGTCACAGCAGGAACTGCAATGGAAAATGTTAAAGAACATAGTTCCCCATTTACAGGCTGGTGTGAAGACTTAAACCTTTACTTCTACATAAGATTCAAAACTTATCAAAAGACACATCAACACATTAAAATTTTGCATGCTGATAAATAAATCTGTAGAAGAATTTTTAAAAATCACTGCCCAAAATTTTACCCAGATGCAATCTCCCTGTTTCTCAGGAAAACAAGACACCAGTTTCTCCAAGATTTTATTGAAGATATGATTTCTAAAGACATTTTTGAGATTATCTATTCATTAGATTTTGTGCCTGGACATTCAAGATGTGGAGAAAGTGTTTAAGGAATGTTTTGCAGATGCCCTGGAAGAAAACCTCAGAATGTATTTTAGATTCATGCAGTTTATTTTGAATAAGCCTGACGGATTCTCTCATACCAAGTCAGGCATGCTAGTATTTGCATTGGCATATAGAGTGTACTGCTGTAGATGAGATTATAGCTTTTAAAAGATCAAACAGTGTCAGACGGCATAGATGAACATTTAATCAAAAGCAGGGGGTCAGGAAATCCTGATAGAGGCAGAGTGATTTGAAATTTAAAAGATGCATACTGCTTCAAACAGCAGTTATTCTAGTGATGTAGAATGCAACATAACTATAATATCAGAAAATCCTTTCTTCAGGTTTTCACTGGTTTGATTTATATGGAATATCAACAGCCAAATTGCTGCATCCTTTCACCTTGCATAGAAGCCTTGCCACTGCAGGCAAAGAAATGCTATAATCTGTTGATGTAAGAATTACATGAAGACAGTATCAGCAGGTGTAAAAAAAAAGATGGGAAATTCATGAACAAGAGGTTCAGAAATAGATGTTAAATAGAATAGGCAGAGATATCTCTCTAACAACTCTAATTAAATCCTGTGGCTGTTGTGGCAGCACATGGTATATGGACTGCAGACACTGATTAGATATTATCTGAGTAGCAACTCTACTACAGACTTAGTAGAACCTTTATTGAGTTGATATTATAAGCCAAAATCTGCCCCAAAATGTCAAACTAAATAGTTTACTGTAACCACTCTTACACAAATAAAGGATCAGAGCAGATGGAAAGTAATATCAGGAGCCAGATTGTGCAAAGAAAGAACAAGTAAAGGAAGAAAGGCCTGAGGGAAGAAAGAATATATGAGAGCACTTGCAAAAGCAGAGAAATAACAGTTTATTTTCTCTACTGGGCTGGGGCTGACTGATCCAGCTGATTAGCTGTTAACTGCATCGCTACCTTGCATATCTGTGTTTTTTCCATTTTAGTTTCCCTGTCCTTCCTATCTTCTATCGTAATTAAGAGATTTGACCTATTACATATTAAGGCATTGGTAATTTTTCCTTTGGGATTAAACAAGTGCTGTGGATATCTTACTTCACTTACAGTTTCATACAGGTATGGTCATTACTGATAAACTAAGGTTTAGCACTGCCCTATAAGATGGCATGGTTGCAGCTTATAGCTATAGTTCAATGCAGTTGAAAGAATAAAAAGATCAGCTTTCCAGAGTTATGGACCCCTCTGAACCATGGGATTTTGCAAAAGAGAAGAGCAAAAGGTCTGCAAAGATAACTCTTCTTGCCTTTGCCCATTTTCCATACCAATTAACAGAGGAAAAGAAATTATCAGAGACAAAGGACTAAGACAAAAATGTTGCTGCAAATTGCAAGCTTTTTATCACTGTCAATGGCGCAAGTTCAAAAGTCTGTTGTAAATGAATGCTGATGCTCTCTAGTATTTCCATGCATTAAATTGCTGCTCCTCTTTGAAAACAGACTTTGGAATAGAGAGCGACATATATAACACCCACCTATGTCCAGATCCTACTGCAGAATGTGAGCTCTAGGCACTGATATTTAAGTGTGAAATTATCAATGTTAGAAAGACTTTCCATATGATATTTTTGTCTATTGGCCATCCATATTAAAAAAAAAAAAAAAGTTAAAAAATCTGGGTGGTTTTTGTTTTCATGGATTTTTTTTTTTTTTTTATTCCTAACTGACTTTTTTTTCAAAACTATTTCAATAAAGGTAATTATAATGCTTTTCAAATTCAAGACTAATGCAACTACTTTAACATACAGTGCACAAAAGAATATTATGTATGCCACAGGAATGACATCTGAATAAAGTACATTTCCTAAAAAATTTAGTTTTACTCTGAATTATACTGCTTAGATGTTGCCAAATTCAAATATCAGAAGACAAATGGGAACATTGATTTACTTTTATTTGAATATTTTTCCTAACAGAGGAAGAAGCTTTCTTCCTTGCACAATTTTCTAATGTTTAGGCATAATTAGTAAAGGCTTTCAAAGTTAAAAAAAACCACCAAAAAAACAAACAAAATCCTCAAAATATTTAACAGTGTTGATTCAGTCCAGTGAGGTCACATAGACACAATTGAATCCATTGGTTCAAATTAATGTCAGTATTTTTGTCATATTTAATAAGTGACACCATTAGTGACATGTTATAGGAATTAAATACCATGTCTCAGTTGCTGTAAACTGCAGCTAAAAAAGTAGGACACTGTGAAAAAAAAAAAAAAAAAAAAAAAAGATATAAAAGAGCATAGAGAGGTGGAGTTTCTTAAAGAGTGTTTCATGTAGCATGTATTTCTCTTTCCTTACAACAGTTGAAGGGTAAATCTGATGTAGTCCCAATTGTATTTTAGACTTCACAAATCAACAAAATTTAGTTTCACCTGCTGACAAGCCATACATATGCAACAAGCTTGGCTTTTTATATTTTCATTGTGCTGTCCTTTCATGACATTGTGCATTAAAATGACTGCAGCTGTCACAGGAAAAACCAAGATCCTTTAAATCTTAAATAACATGTTCACTGACAGATAAAACTCAGTCTCAATTTCAGCAAAATTCAGAAAGAAAAATAATGAATGCTTTTCTTTTAATATGATTAATGGACTAAATCTGTAAATCTAGAAAGTGTTATTTGAATATTTTGTCCTGTATTTTTTTAAAGAGACCATTTTAATCTACAGTTAGAATAAAAATAGGAGATTCAACAGATGCTTATATCCTGTTACTAATACATATTTGTTGTCTATATTTTATTTCCAAGAATTTTATCAAGTATAGCATCCAATTAAGATATTTCCACATCTTCAATGAGCAATTTTTCCTACCTTTAGCAGATTTTTCCAACAGAAAAAAATATTGCAAATATTGAGTTCAAACTTTTCATGTTTTCATATTTTCATTTCATGTTAATGACAATTAATATTTAAGCAACTATAAAACTCATTTCAGTACTCTCATAGTCTCCTTACTCTTTATTCATCACACCTTGAAATGCTTGCAGAATGACATTATCTTCCATTCAGAAATCTTCCAGATAAGTCAGATTAATTTTTGATCTTGAGAGAATATGGTTTCGCCTTTCCCCTCATAGTTCATGGGAAAAACAAACAAACAAGCAAAATATATTCCCCACTATCAGAAATTATTAATTTATGGTACTTTAAGGCTGTAGGGTGTTACCATCCTGGACAGAGAATTCTGGGTCCTGCTCTTGCTTTCCAGGTCCTGAGCATGTGGGTGTCTTTAGCTTGCTTTCAAGAGTTCTGGACAGTGTTTTCCCATTCCCTTTCTCTCAGTTTCTTATATACACTGATGTAACCTTATACTTTTGTAGTGGAGGAGTAAATATTCTCTGTAAGTCAACTGCCCATTTTTTTCCTCCTTGCCTTATCTCTTGGCAAGGGAAGGAGAAGGGGGAAGGGGAAGGGGTGGGCAAGCAATAAAACCATTACAATTTCCTACTCTGTTTTGACATAGTTCTATACTGCTTCATAAAGATAACAACCAAACAAAATCACTCTCTGAGAAAATTTGCAGGGCCTTCTTGCAGGGCCCTATTTGCCTCTAAGTTTACTCTCACAGTGAAAGTGATCTTTATGTAGTTTTTGGCATTCCTTCTGCATTGAGTTTATCTTCTTCCCAACTCAGTCTAGTAATATGATTTCAAAAGTGTAGATACCCTGAACCACGCACATAGATTTCTATCCATAGACCTACCTAAGAAAATTCATAGTTTTGCAGTTTCTGAGGCATTTTGAAATACATTTTTTTGTCATTAGGGCACATTTGGAAGGAACAATTCAGAAATATACAGAAGGTATCTTCACTCATTCTTACATTTTTTTTTTTTTTCTTTTTCCCTGGCAACTGGTAGAGATTATTCCTTTGGCCAAGTATTTAATTTTGTCTTGCTTTAGTCATTGATAAAATGACCAACACACACACGAAACTGCATACATGGAGAAATTTGTTTAAAATAAATAAATAAATCTGTGGAGATATTTGCAGTTTTTCTGTTGGGAGAGGAAACCAAACCAACCAAGCAAGCCTGAATCCTCATTATCAAACAATAAAAATCTGTAAACTGTGAGGCAACTGCATCAGCACTGGCTAGCTCTGTGCTATGGTCTTTAGAAGAGGTAAGGGGGCTCCTGGAGATAGGGAGACAGACAGAGAGAGGCGGAGGCGAGACCCCAATATGACTCGGCATCTCTCACGAAGGTGCTTGACAGGGCAACAAGGTTGGAGGCATTGCTGGAAAAGCCATGGGGGATTTAGACATGGCAAAACCGGAACAGGCTTTCAGACTGTGAGCTGTGAGGAAACAGCTTTCTTGATAGATAGAACCCAGTGAGTGGGGTGTGAGAGGGAAGGGGCACAGTCAGACATCTGGTAGCATGTAGCTGGCAAACAGGCACAGGGAGAGCAAATAGTGATTGAATGTGCCCTGGGGGTAAGGTTAGGGTTAGCTCAGTAGCTGGCATGAAGAGGGCATGTGGGCAGGATGCAAGGTTCTTTGATGGTGCCTACTCAGAGGAGAAAGACTGTGCTCTCTGCACCCACCAAAATGAATATTGGCATCCAGGCCACAGGCTGTGAGGAAAGCCACAGCCTTTCACTGGCAACAGGGGGCAACACTGACTATGGTTGTGCACAGTGTGAGCAGGTTTTTGACCTGTCGGCCAGATGGCACAGCTCCAGGATGAAGTAATGTATCTTAGGAAAGCAGTGAGAGGGTTAAGAAATATCAGGGAGAATGAGAGTGATATTGATTACTTCCACAAACTGATCCTTATGAAAACAGGAGTCAACTCTTAGTGGAGCAGAGGATTCAATATCCTCTCATCAGCAAGATCCCCAGACTTCCTGTAGTGACTGTGTGCAGGGTCAATGGGAATAGCTCACCACCCCATACAATACAATACAATACAATACAATACAATAATACAATAAACCAGGTTGGAAGAGACCTTCAAGATCATTGCGTCCAACCCATCAACCAATCCAACCCACCTAAACAACTAACCCATGTCACCAAGCACCCCATCAAGTCTCCAATGAAGGTGACTCCACCACAAACAATACAAATGGAGCAAATACGTTCCTTTAAGAAGTGCACCACATACAGTGCCCTTGCAGAACAGGTATGAGGGTCTGCAGGAGGAACTGGCTGTGAGCAAGGACAAGGGATCACAAAGGCAAAAAGCAACGCAATGGACAGAAGTGTCACCAAGGCCAACTCACCTCAGGCCAGCCATAAAAACTGACCCTGAAAAAAAAACATGGAAGGGTAATAGTTTTTTTCATGTGGGTAGTTATGATACAGCAATGAGAGGCTTACAATCAATTAAGAGAGACTTCAGGATCTTGGGACAACTGGTAAAGTTGTGCTCTCCTCCATCCCTCTGACACTGGCAATGGACAAGGGAATATTTAGGAAGAACCAACAGGACTGGTGTCATCAACAGGGGTTTAGATTTTTTTAACATGGCTCAGTTTACAAGGCACCAGTGGGTGCACACAAATAATGGGATGCACCTGTCCCATAGGTAGAAAAGGATTGTAGGGCAGGAGTTGGCAGGGCTCATTGATAGAGCTTTAAAGTAGATTTGAAGGGGAAGGCATTATTAATCTCATGCTTGCCTGTGACAAACATTGGGGCAGCTCACCAGAGGAAAAGGGATGGAGTGCTAGCAAGGGCTCTCAACTTGTTGCCCTGAGGCAAGCCAAGGACAAAGGACTGGGACACTGCAAGGGAATCAAAAGGGGATTCACCTAAGAGGGTGACATGGCCAGCCCAGCTGAAGTGCCTCTATGCAAATGCACACAGCTTGGGCAAGAAACAGAACAAATTAAGGGCCACGGTGCTGCTGGAAAGCCATGATACAGTGGCTATGACTGAAACTTCACAGAATCACAGTCACCAAGGTTGGAAGAGACCTCAAAGATCATCAAGTCCAACCTGTCACCACAGACCCCATGACTAAACCATGGCACCAAGTGCCACATCCAGTCACCTCTTGAACACCTCCAGGGATGATGACTCCACCACCTCCCTGGGCAGCCCATTCCAATGGCTAACAACACTCTCTGTGAAGAACTTTCTCCTCACCTTGAGCCTAAACTTCCCCTGGTGCAGCTTGAGACTGTGTCCTCTTGTTCTGGTGCTGGTTGCTTGAGAGAAGAGACCAGCCCCTTCCTGGCTACAGCCACCCTTCAGGTAGCTGTAGAGAGAAATAAGGTCTCCCCTGAGCCTCCTCCTCTCCAGGATAAACAATCCCAACTCCCTCAGCTTCTCATCATAGGGCTTGTGCTCAAGGCCTCTCACCAGCCTTGTTGCCCTTTCCTGGACACGTTCAAGTGTCTCAATGTCCTTTTTAAACTGAGGGACCCAGAACTGGACACAGTATTCAAGGTGTGGCCTAACCAATGCAGAGTACAGGGGCACAATGACTTCCCTGCTCCTGCTGGCCACACTATTCTTGATGCAGGCCAGGATACCATTGGCCTTCTTGGCCACCTGAGCACACTGCTGGCTAAAGTTTAGGCAGCTGTCACTTGGTGGCATAATTCCCATGACTGGAATGAAGGAATAGAGGGGTACAAGCTCTTTAGGAAGGACAGGTCGGGTAGGAGGGGAGGAGGTGTTGCTTTCTGTATCAGTGACCAGCTGGAATCAGTAGAGTTCCTCCTGGGGAAGGATGATAAGCTGGTTGAGAGCACATGGGTGAAGATTAAAGGGAAGACAGAGGAAGGTGATGCTACCATATGGGTCTGCCACAGGCCACCTGACCAGCAGAACCAAGCAGATGAGACCCTCCACAGGCAAATAGAAGTGGCTTCATGTTCACAAGCCCTGGTCCTCATGGGGGATTTCAACCACCCCGACATCTGCTGGAGGGACAACATAGCAAGGCACCAGCTATCCAGGATGTTCCTGGAATGCACAGATGACAACTTCCTCCTCCAAATGGTAGAGGAACCAACGAGAAAAGGTGCTATGCTGGACCTTGTTCTCACCAACAGGGAAGGGCTGGTCACCAGTGTGAGGCTTGGGGATAACCTTGGCTGCAGTGACCATGAAGCAATAGAATTTAAGATTCTCAGGGCAACTTCCATTCTCAAACTACTAATAAGCAAGTCTGGAAGGCAACAGAAATATAGTATCAAATAGTCATCTGCTTTTAAAAAGAATTTAAAAGGATTTCTTATTCAGTGATGTAAGATGTTCAGAGAACAGGAGACTCATAAATAGCAACAAGCAAATATTTGAAGATTTTTGCCTGCATAGATGTGCAGTTTGAATA